>SJYQ01000600.1:248599-373305 GCA_006410935.1 Redunca redunca | reverse complement strand
TAGATGGGGAAACAGTGGAAACAGTGTCAGACTTTATTTTGGGGGGCTCCAAAATCACTGCAGATGGTGACTGCAGCCATGAAATGAAAAGATGCTTACTCCTTGGAAGAAAAGTTATGACTAACCTAGATAGCATATTGAAAAAACAGAGACATTACTTTGCGGACTAAGGTCCGTCTAGTCAAGGCTATGGTTTTTCCTGTGGTCATGTATGGATGTGAGAGTTGGACTGTGAAGAAGGCTGAGCGCCGAAGAATTGATGCATTTCAACTGTGGTGTTGGAGAAGACTCTCGAGAGTCCCTTGGACTGAAGGAGATCCAACCAGTTCATTCTGAAGGAGATCAGCCCTGGGATTTCTTTGGAAGGAATGATGCTAAAGCTGAAACTCCAGTACTTTGGCCACCTCATGCGAAGAGCTGACTCATTGGAAAAGACTCTGATGCTGGGAGGGATTGGGGGCAGGAGGAGAAGGGGACAACGGAGGCTGGATGGCATCACTGACTCGATGGACGCGAGTGTGAGTGAACTCCGGGAGTTGGTGATGGACAGGGAGGCCTGGCGTGCTGCGATTCATGGGGTTGCAAAGACTCGGACACGACTGAGCGACCGAACTGAACTGATCCTCAGAAAGCCCATAATGAAGAACGATCAAGTTAGCAGCAGGCTCTTACAAGGACTCTGCAGGGGAGAAGAAAGGAACTTGGAGGTTCAAGGCCTCTTCTGGGAAAACCAATAAATTGTCATTGAGGAAAAAGCTTCAAGGACCTCTCCAGAGAGTTGGGCCTCCCCAAGTGCCAGGGAGGAAAGGAGATCCATTATGGAGATCTCAAGTCCTTGCACATCTAGGAACTTATAAACAGATGCAAACATCCTCTGCAGTTGTCTCTCCCTCTGATAGGAAATTTCCCTGGGCAAATCTAATCAATACTCCAATAGGAGCACAGAGGAGCTGCTCTCAGCTTGAGAAATGTCAGTTTTAAGTGGTTCTGATCGCTTTCCATGGGGCTTTGGTGTCAGGAGTGTCAGCTCGGAGCATAAAGATCAACTCTTGAATTTAAGATCATCTGGATGCCTGCAACAGGAATTCAAATCCCTTTAGAAGCTGGCCCCAGCTCTTTACTAATCTGTTTCTCCTGGACTCCCCTTTTCTGGGATTCCTGGTAGCTCAGTGGTAAAGAATCTGCTTGCCAATGCAGGAGATATGAGTTTGATACCTGGGTTGGGAAGATTCCCCTGGAAGAGGAAATGGCAGCCCACTCCATTATTGCTGGGAAATCCCATGGACAGAGGAGCCTGGAGGGCTACAGTCCAAGAGGCCACAAAGAGTCAGACCCGACTGAGCATGCACACGTGCCCCTTCTCTACCTTGACTTTCCTCTCAGTATCTGTATGCAACGAATAAAATGTTTGTTTGGCTATTTGTGCCTCCAAATGTAACTCCTCTTGATCATAATCCTCTCAGAGAAATAATTAGCCAAGATGCAACTCTTAGAGAAACATGGAGAATAAATCACCCAACTCAAAGGAATGCAGGTCAATCCAATTTCAGCCATAGGCTTTATTTCTCCCAATGGGCTGTATTTGTTTAAACTTCCATTTCTCATAAAGCATTTCAAGTGAAGAGGAGGAAGACTACTACCCACAAAGGAGATCTGGATGAAGTGGAGAAGAGCTGCTTGGGTTCCAGGCATCAGAGGTGGTTGCTAGAGAGTGTGTTGTGTTAGTTGCTTCAGGGTGTCTGACTCTTTGCATAGAAAAGCCTGAGCTGAGCCTAATTCCTGCCATCCAGGAACTTTCAGTTTAAGAAGTCTCTATTGACAGAAACACATGGGTAAAGTACTGGCTAAGTGCTATTCAATGCACTTTGAGATGAAGTTTGCTCCTGCCCCCATCTACCACAAAGCAACTGGTACACACGTCAGCCCTGTTGGGGACGTGGTCTGGAAGGGCGTCTGCTTTCCTGTCTCTCTGGGCACTGAATCTTGACCACAGTGGTCTGAATGCAATCAGTAATTTGAGTCTACATATTCATAATCAGTAGCACAGGTGGGCGTTTTTTTTTAGAGTTTTTTTTTTTGAAATATGGGCCATTTTTAAAGTTTTTATTGAATTTGTTACAACATTCTTTCTGTTTTCTGTTTTGGTTTTTGGCTATAAGGCATGTGGGATCTTGCCTCCCTGCTGCTGCTGCTGCTAAGTCGCTTCAGTCGTGTCCAACCCTGTGCGACCCCATAGACGGCAGCCCACCAGGCTCCCCCATCCCTGGGATTCTCCAGGCAAGAACACTGGAGTGAGTTGCCATTTCCTCCTCCAATGCATGAAAGTAAAAAGTGAAAGTGAAGTCGCTCAGACTAGGTATCAAACCTGCACGCCTTGAACTGGAAGGTAAAGTCTTAACCCCTGGACTAGAGTAGTCCCCTGAGGTTTTTTTTTATCATGAGATTTTATCCAAAGACAAGAAAACAATCACTGGCCCTACATTCTTAGAATGAGAACATTCTAGAAATACAAGTTTTACTCCAGTGTTTCTTAATAGGCAGCTCTGTATATCATATCTTGGAGATCTGATAGCAGTTTCCAGCTTCACCTTCTCAGCGAATTCAGGTTCTGAATACACATTCATATGTGTAGTCCAAAGGTCAAAGAGAATCATCTGTTCTGGTCTGAACTTGGTTCCTCTTTGTGGAGATGTTGCCTGTTCCCCTTTCAAAAGTCCTATGATACTATCATTTTGTAGGGACCGAAGATAGTCTTTCTTGTTCATTTGCAGGAAATTTTCTTTTCAGTTTACATTCTTTATCAACTATTATAATTCCTTCAAAGGTAGTCTTTCTAAAATCCCTTCAAAAGGCTGTTTGGCTGCAGCTCATACATCTCTCTTTCTCTCTCTCCAGCTCTGTCTCTCTCTGCCCCTTGCTATCTGCCTATATTCTCTTTTCATTCTCTGCTGCGAACAGTGTTCTCCACACTCTGAAGATGGAAGGGGAATTTTATATTTCTTTTGGTGGAAAGAGTCACTTTCTACCTGAGGTACAAAATAATAATTAATTTTCAGCTTCCTTTCCTCTTGGGGCAGAAATAAGAACACTTGGTGAGTCCAGTGTAACACAATTCAACACACCCCCCTCCAAACATACACAATTACATAAAACTACTGTTCTCTAAGAAGAGCTCCTCCTTAACATTTTACACCTTGTTGTATAAGCCAAGGGGCAAACTTGGCAGGCAATGATTTTAGCAGCAGATTCCTGAGCCCACCCTGGACCTTTAGAGTTACAGTCTTTGGGGTAAAAGCCCAAAGAGTCCTTATGTCTAGCTGACCCCTTTGGTGAGTCGCTTGGCACAGACGTAAAAACTGGAGTTTTATAACAGCGAAGAGTAAGTTTATAGAGGATGTTGCATAATTGTACAAACAATTATGAAAAGCAGAGAAAACCCCCCTTTCTTGTAATTGGGGAGCAATTCATGGAAGAGTGGGCATTTCAGACCAGCCCGAATGAAGACAGCTACTGGAGGCATCGGGCATTCTAGGCAGAAATGCAGGGAGGAAGAGATTCAGAAGTGGGCTGGGAATAAAGGGAAATTTAGTCTTCTCCTGGGAGGAATAATGAGGCCAGACTGAATGACTCCAGGATTGAGGATGCTTCCCTCTTCTGGAGCCCTCAGTCTTTGAGGAGGAAGTATTTTCATCCCCAAAGCCATGAATCTAGGTAGAAGGCTGTGTTGACAGTGGTGAAATTCCCAAGCCCACACACCCGCCACCACCCAGGGAAGTCTGCACCTCTTGCCTGAGCAGCCCACCACCCGGTCTCCAAGCCCCCCTAACCATCATTGCAATCACGCAGGAGCTTTTGCAAATACCAGTGCCTGCTCCCTTCCCTGGTAATCTGACACGATGGGTCTGGCATGGGGTCCCAGCATAGGTATTTGTCAGAGTTCCTGGGGCACATCAACGTGCAGCCAGAGATGAGCACCACTGAGTTGGCCAGAAATAAGCCACCAGTTGGGAAGTTCTTGTTTGGCCTGGTGCCTCAGGTTCCTCATCTGTTCCGAGGGAGGTGCCAAGGGGCCACTCGTCCTCAGAGCTGGCCTCTAGAGGTCCTGCTCTCATCACAGGCCTCAGGTTCTCTCTGCTACTCTGATGCTTCCAGGGGCATCTGCTCCCATCTCTCCCCCTTCCCGTCTTACCTGTTCTGCTTAGCTTCCTCTGGACCCCTGCTCTCTGCTAAGTGACAAAGAGTGCTGATTGCTTAATCAGAGAACTAATTGCTGTTAACACTACCTGGCTAAAGCGTTCTCCAAGCCAGTTAGAATTCATCCCCCTAGGGAGCCGTCCCTACAGAAAGAATTTCAGGCAAGGCCAGCAGTAAAGGACCCGGCTTCTTGGTGCCTCCATTCCTACCCCAGTGGGGCCATATCTGTGCAGAAGGGAAAGAACAAGCTGTGTGAAACTGGGCCATGATTGAGGCTCTTCTTTTCCTGTTTTTAAAAAATTAATTTTTATTGGCGTATAGTTGCTTTATAATGTTGTGTTCGTTTCTACTGTACAGCAAAGTGAACCAGCTGTACATATACATGTGTGTGCATGTGTGCTGAGTTGCTCAGTTGTGTCCAACTCTTTGCAACCTTATTTACTATAGCCCACCGGGCTCCTCAGCTCATGGGATTCTCTAGGCAAGAATACTGGGGTGGGTTGCCGTTTCCTTCTCCAGAGGATCTTCCCAACCCAGGGATCAAACCCAAGCCTCCTGTGTCTCCTGCATTGCAGGCAGATGCTTTACCACGGCACCCCCAGGGGAAGCCCACATCTGCATATATCCCCTCTCTTTTGCTCGCCACAGAGCACTGAGCAGTTTCCTGTGCTATAGAGTAGGTTCTCATCAGGTATCTATTTTACTCATAGTGTACATATGTCAACCCCCATCTCCCAGTTCTCCCCGCCCCCCCCCGCCTTCTTCCTCGGTATCCAAACATTTGTTCTCTATGTCTTTGTCTCTATTTCTGTTGTGATTCAAGGGATAGTAACACTCATCTTCTAGAATCACCATAATGGCTCATCAAAGAGTATGGCATATTGCAGGTGTTCTATAAATATTAGCTTCCTTTTCCTTCTTGTCAAAGGCCAGATCCAATTACATCTTCTCTGAGTCACTTCTTGCTTTTAACACGTGGAGATTAAATCTGCAGCTAAGCCTTGGCTCTTTCATCCTGTACTTGTACAGTTTGCTTTTTAGATCTAAGTATTGAATTTAAAGTTTTTCCTGTTAAATCTTCTCTTGTTATTTCTGCCCACTATCTTTGCCTTTCCAGAGCTTCTGGTACCTGATTCATGGTAGCTAAACTTCCTGGTCTGTGCCATCAGTAGAGATGGGCAGAGGGTTCTCAAAGTCTTCATCTGAATTATGGATAACATTACTGAACAGAATGGAACAAAAGATAAAGCCCTTTTACACCCCCAGGTTCCTAGCTTGGTGCTGGCAGATTAACCCTATCTTTCGTTTTAATGTTGGTTTCAAATGAACCAAACTGTATCTTCATTCAGTTCACATGTCCACATTTCTCCACTATTGCATCTGTGGCAGAAACTATTTTCATGCCCCAATATCCCAGCTTTCCTTCCTCTTTAGCAACAGAACCCTATATATGTTATAGCTGCCCTGAGCCCAGCCTCCCTTGTAGCTAGGTATGGCCATAGGCCTCCATTCTAATCAATGAGTTTAAATAGAATTGCTTTGTGGAACTTCAGGCAAATCTCCTTAAAAGTGATTCAGCAGGAAGAAGCTAATCCTTCTTCCTGGAGTTTGAATGTAGATGTAATGGCTGAATCTCCAGCAGCCATTTTGGGATGTGAAATTAAGGATGACAGATAGACAGAATTTGGTCTTTGCTGAACAGGGAACCATGACGGCAACCCACAACTGCCTAAAAATTTTCTAATAGGAGAGAGAAATAAGCTTGTATTCTGTTTTTAAACTGTTGGATCTATTCCTAAGGAATATGCCTTGTTAAAATCCAAATACTCTGTGTCAAGCAAGCAAGAAAGACATTCTAAGTGTTCTGATGAGAATCTGGGGTATCTTCCATATCTGGAAGAGTTCTACACATCCACAGCCTTTCCAATCTTTGGGAAATTGCTTGAGAGGTCATTATAAACGGGAGAAAAAACAAAAAGGGAAATTGTCAGCATGGGAGTGAGTAGATCTCCTAATGTTAAGAGCTAGAAAAGGCTTTCTTTAGAGACCTGGGCCATTTCTAACAGCTTCCTTTGAAATCACTAATTATGCTCTAAAAGAGAAGGCATCACTGGAGCCAGAACCAGCAGCCAATTACCCACAAGAAATCACTCACTGTGTGGGCTGCTTTCTCTCTCTGTTCACATAATTTCAAAATGTAATTTCTAGAATCATGCTAAATACTTGTAAACAGAGATTGGTTTAATTGCAAGGAGGAACAATTTCAGGGAATAAAAATGAGAGTTGTTTCTCATTTGGCAGATAACAGAGCAGTCCTCTTTGGGTCTGATGTGCAGTTCCCATCTGTCTTCCCACCCAAGTCAGGTCCCTCTGTAACTCCCATGAGAGGTGCTGACTCCAACAGAAGGCAGAGGTTGCTATGGAAAGGGTGTAACACGTGGGCTCAGAAGGTATGAGTTCAGATCCCAGCTGCAGCACCTACTAGGTTATCATCAGCAAGCAAATTGACTTTCTTGAGTCTCCATTTCCTCATCCCCAAAACGGCATGCCCCCAGGGCTTAGGTGCGCAAAGCAGGTGATACACACGTGTGAAGTGCCCTATCGGAACATTGGTTCCATGAGAGCTGTGGCTCAGTTTTATTTCCTTTTACTTTCTCCAGGGTTCTGAGCAGTTCTCGGAAGATAGTGGGGGTGTGTATCATCTTGTACTGCCACAAAATTGTGGCATAACAAACCTTGCGTGTGTGCTCAATGGTGTCTGACTCTCTGCAATCCCATGGACTGTAGACCATCGGGCTCCTCTATCCAGGACATTTTCCAAGCAAGAGTACTGGAGTGGGTTGCCCTTTCCTACTCCAGCGGATCTTCCTGACCCAGGGATTGAACCCACTCCTCTTGTATATCCTGCATTGGCAGGCAGATCCTTTACCACTCGTGCCACCTGGGAAGCCCATAACAAAACATAAACAGCGGTAATGGCTATCACCATCAACACTGCTCTTCACAGGTCTGCAGGGTCTAGTTGATTTGGGCTGGGCCGGGTTTGTCTTCACTGGACTGGTTCATGCTTCTGCCTCAGCTGGGGCAAGCCTGATCCATGGTTTCACATTCACCTCTGGGGCCTGAGGGCTGGTCCTTCTCATGGTGATGGCAGAAGCACAAGATGAAGCAAGATGGTATGCCTGTGCCTTGTCAGCTGTTGTCCCATTGGTCAAGGGCAAAAGCCTACACCCAAGGGTGGGAATTTCTCCTTGCCCACAGAACAGGACAAGACTGCAGTTACCTGCCAAAGGGCATGGGTGAATGGAGGGCAAAGAAGTGGACCATTAATGCAATCTGCCACAAGATGCAATCAACTATTGGGTTAGCAAAAAAGTTCATTTGGATTTTTTCCATAAGATGTTGCTTACAAATGAACATTTTGGCCAACCCAGTATCTACCACTGACACGAATATATAGGTTTTTTTAATGTAGGAAGACAAAGGTGAGATAGTTGAGGTTCTTACAGCAGACCCTCTCTTTGCCCATCAAGGGTCTCCTCCCATGCTCATAATCCTTTAATTAATGGTAGGAAAACTAGCTACATGACCTGACAAAGCCATGCAGAAAAAGAAATTCACTGCAATCCTTCTCTCTTGGAGTTCCCTCCTTTCTCTCTAGCCTTTCCTGTTTGCTCCTCCAAGCACCCAGTCTAAGTGTTTTCAGCTCAGTCTTGACTAATTGTTGCTAAGATTGCAATTCACTCCAGTGTGCTACCTAGAGACCTTGCACCAATTTAAGGAGTAGAGGGACAACCAAAGTGGAGAAAACCTTTCTGTCTTTCCATCACGTCCTTAGATAGCTTCTTGAGTTGAAACAAAGAATCATTTAAAATCATAGTAATTATTTTTAGAAAACCAGAACTGAAGCTGTTCACGGTGGCTCCCTTGAGGAGTTAGAAAAGAGGTAGTCAAGGGGTAAGAAACCTACTTTGAGCTTCTCAGGTGGCTCAGTGGTAAAGAATCCACCCGCCAATGAAGAAGACACAGGTGATGCAGGTTTGATCCCTGGGTGGGAAAGATCCCCTGGAGAAGGAAATGGCTGTGTTCAGTTCAATTCAGTTCAGTCGCTCAGTAGTGTCCGACTCTTTGTAACCCCATGAATCGCAGCACGCCAAGCCTCCCTGTCCATCACCAACTCCCAGAGTTCACTCAGACTCACCTCCATTGAGTCAGTGATGCCATCCAACCATCTCATCCTCTGCTGTCCCCTTCTCCTCCTGCCTTCAATCTTTCCCTGCATCAGAGTCTTTTCCAATGAGTCAACCCTTCACATCAGGTTGCCAAAGCATTGGAGTTTCAGCCTCAGCATCAGTCCTTCCAATGAACACTCAGGACTGATCTCCTTTAGGATGGACTGGTTGGATCTCCTTGCAGTCCAAGGGACTCTAAAGAGTCTTCTCCAACACCACAGTTTAAAAGCATCAATTCTTTGGCCCTCAACCTTCTTTATAGCCCAGCTCTCACATCCATACATGACCACTGGAAAAACTATAGCCTTGATTAGACGGACCTTAGTCAGCAAAGTAATGTCTCTGCTTTTGAATATGCTGTCTAGGTGGGTCATAACTTTCCTTCCAAGGAATAAGCGTCTTTTAATTTCACGGCTGCCGTCACCATCTGCAGTGCTTTTGGAGCCCCCCAAAATAAAGTCTGTCACTGTTTCCACTGTTTCCCCATCTATTTCCCATGAAGTGATGGGACCAGATGCCATGATCTTAGTTTTTTGAATGTTGAGCGTTAAGCCGGCTTTTTCACTCTCCTCTTTCACTTTCATGAAGAGGCTCTTTAGTTCTTCCTCACTTTCCGCCATAAGGGTGCTACCCACTTCAATATTCTTGGCCAGAGAATCCTATGGACAGCCTGGTGGGTTACAATCCATGGGGTCTCAAAGAGTCAGAAAAGACTTAGCAGCTGAATTGGTGAAGGACAGGGGAAGCCTGGTGTGCTGCAGTCCGTGGGGTCACAAAGAGTCGGACATGACTGAGCAATTGAACTGATATATATATGATGATGGGTTTCCCTGTAGCTCAGCTGGTAAAGAATCTGCCTGCAATGCAGGAGACCCCAGCTTGATTCCTGGGTCAGGAAGATCCCCTGAAGAAGAGATAGGCTACCCACTCCAGTATTCTTGGGCTTCCCTGGTGGCTCAGACAGTAAAGAATCCGCCTGCAATGCAGGAGACCTGGGTTCGATCCCTGGGTTGAGAAGAGCCCCTGGAGGAGGAAATGGCTACCCACTCCAGTATCCCTGCCTGGAGAATCCCCACAGACAGAGAAGCCTGGCCGGCTACAGTCTATGGGGTTGCAAAGAGTCAGACATGACTGAGTGACTAAGCACATATAAGATGATGGAAGAGATATTCCCTTTGTATTTTATGCCTTCCTGTGCTGTTGGAGGTGGGGAGGAAGTCTAACATGTTATTTTTATAATACATTTTTTTTTTAAGAGGCTTGAAGAAGCAGTTTGTGAAACGCCCTTCTTGGATGTGTGCTTTCAAGCCCCAGAGAGATGCAGCAGGTGCTGCAGGAAGCAAATCCTGTGTTGAATGGAGGCTTGCCTCCCCTCCGCACAGGGCCTCTATTTTGAACAAGAAAAAGAGCCATTCACCCTATTCCATAATAATATGGAAGAGAGCATGAACGGAATTAATATTCTCATCTGCTCACCTAGAATGAAATGTCACCGAGTGAGTAAGGAAGCAATGACTACCAATGCTGAATGAGCAAACTAGGGAGGCAGATGGGGAAGTCTTGCTGTACTACTGATTTGGGGGCTCTTTTGCTTGTCTTTTCCATTTCTTCCTGCCTCCTTCAGGTTTCCTGTGGGCCTGGGTTTGTATAAAGAGTGTGTTTGGAGGAACATATTCTGGGAAGGCACAGGCCTCTTTTTAGAATTTGCAATTTGGTTTTTAAATGTTGCCATCCAGCAGGAAGGCACAGTAGGAAAAGGCATAGGAGATAAGAGAGAATTTTTTTTGGAAAATGCTGTTCATGGCTCTCATTTGGGTAAGGCTTGGATGGCTCTGTTCTCAAGGTTTATTTCTGCTGCAGAGTTTAAGACTGTGGACAACCTGCTCAGAGTTTTACTTTGCATAATGGCTGGATAGGGTCCTTCAACTACCGAGTCCAGCTCTGACATCACAGATGATCCGAAAGCTGCTGACTTCCTCCTGGGGGGAGACCAGGCCCAGCCTCCTCTGAAATGACAAGAGAACAGACCCCAGGAGTCTGAGTTCCTCACAAAAACCTCGTGTGTGCACATAGTTGTGTGTGCTGGAGTGGAGGCATTTGGGAAGAGAAAATTCCAGAGCAAAATGACTTTTCTGAAGAATCTGCCATGTGTTCTCGTCGCTCAGGCCAGAGTGAAGAAAGGAAAGCTCCAGCCCCCAATAAACAAAGACAAATTGAGACAGGCTGGGACCTGGGCAGGTTTGCTGCAGTGCTCACACGTGCACACACCTTTCCTCCAGCAACAAAATAAAAAGAAACTATATGGGACTAAAAATAACTGCATGCTTGATGGTTGGGGCAAAAGTATGGACAAAAGATACAAAGAGACCAAAAAACCCAACTGCTACTTTTGAAGAGCCAAGAGGAAAAGCAGGGTACTGCGCATGCCCCTTGTACACAACACCACCAAAGGGATGGGCAAAGCATCTAAGCTACCCCTCCTACCAGACCCCTGGACACACACCTACCCTTACCCCATATAAGGAACAAGCTCCCTGCCCCCTACTTCCTCAGAGATTTTGCTCCTTGCTGCTGCACTGGAGGGGAGGTGGGGTGAGGGAGTGGAGGGTGGGGAGGGGTTGGGAGGTTGTAAAAGCCTTGCCTGAATTTCTTGTCTGGCCTCTAGTCAATTTCTATTGATCGCAGAAGGCCAAGAACCCTGGTTAGTATCAAAATGACCACATGCCTCAAAGTCACTCTGACCTTGCAGCCACTCATGATGGGCCTGGAGTGCCAGGTGACCTTGAAACTCACAACTTGGCCAAAATCTTTTGTTAACTGGGAGCCACAAGTGTTGGGTTGGTTGTCAGTTGGCTCAGGGCCTGGGAAGGAGAAAAGGGTTTACTTGAGCCCAGATCACAGTCCCAGGTCCTCCCCACCCACTTTGCTTGCTTTTCCTTTGTGGAGATTTTCAGTCTATTGCAGCATCTCCCCATTAAAGTAAATAGTGCTTTCCCAAGAGCACATCTTCGATATTTCTGCAATTGTGCCATAGCCAGCTAATGTGTAATGCTGTAGTTTAATAGTCTATTAAAACTCAGCACTGCACATTAAAATCTCTACTGTATCACTGCAGATCTACTTAACAAAGGCGAGGTCCCCAGAAAGCACTATACACTTGCTGAGAGTTGCTGCAACACAACAGAGGAAGTCTCGTAGGGCAGAAAAATTTAAAGGGGAAATGGGGTGGAGAAAGACCAATAAACACCTCCCCTCTGTTCCCTCCCCCTGCAGAGCAACCCCTTTGCCTGCCTGGAAGGGACACAGTCTGCTGGTACTCTAGAAGGAGGCTGGATTCTTACGAGTTTACCACCAAATCCCTTCAGATCAAATCTCATCACTCAGATCTTTATTTGGAAGCACTTCAGTTTCCCTCCTCTCCTTCTCAGAAAGAAACAGGGTTCAGGAAATCTGCCCCTGGCTGGGAAATTGCACCAGCCGTTCCTCCCTCCAGAACAATTGCTGGGGCGGAGGAATTCTTCAAACAGCTGTAAATCCTCCCACCAACAACTCCTTCCTTCAGAAACTACAGCAGAGCCCCACATCAAAGCCTCCCTTCAGCTGCCAAGAGGAAGAATCAATAGTTTAACAGAAAGGAAGCAATGTGGTTGCTGGGTGTGTGGTGTAAACACCTGTATTGCAAATAACCCAAATGTCACCTAAGAGACAGGGGAAGCAAATTCCTGGTGCTTCGGATTCTGAGGAGCCCTAGGGAAGAATTCCCACACGTGAGCAGTCAGAAGACCAGCAGCGGCTTTGCTGCAGAGGTGGAAAGCAAGGGAAGATGGAGAGAAGAGGATGTGTGTTGAGAGGGGGATGTTCAGAGCCAAAGGCCTGGGGAGAGAAAAAAAAGTGGAGATGTGGTGAAACCAAATGACTCAGATGGGACTTAAACCCACAGTCTTTTCATTGAGATCACACGCCCCGTCTCGGGACTTAATGAAGCCTTCATTCTTCATGTCTCGTCACAGAAAAAAATTCAGTGAGAGACAAAGTGATAGGTAAGAAGTGCTTTCATTTAGAGTGATACACATTTCATAGACAGAATACAGCCTGTCTCAAAGAGGCAAGAATGGCCCTGAGAGAAACACTTCCCAGACAGGGCATGGGCCATTTCAGGAGGCGAGAGGCCCTGAAACATGAGGTGGTTAGTTTTTTGGGGCTGGGTAATTTCATCAAACCAGTCAATCCTAAAGGAAATCAGCCCTTAATATTCATTGGAAGGACTGAGGCTAAAGCTGGAGCTTCAATACTCTGGCCATCTGATGCAATCAGCGGACTCATTGGGAAAAAACCCTGATGCTGGGAAGGATTGAGGATGGGAGGAGAAGCGGGGAACAAAGGATGAGATGGTTGGATGGCATCATTGACTCAAAGGACCTTGAGTTTGATCAAACTCCAGGAGATGGTGAAGGACAAGGAAGCCTCGTGCGCTGCGGTCTTTGGGGTCACAAAGGGTCGGACATGACTGAGCAACTGAACAACAATGAGTGCGAGGATTATTCCAACAATGTTGGAGAAGGGGCAGCTATTTCCAGGAATTGGGCCACTGCCCACTTTTCGGCTTTTTATGGTCAGCCTTGGAACTGTCATAGCACTCAGGGGTGTGTCATTTAGCAGCTAATGTATTACATGAGCTTATAATGAGTCTCAAGATCTACTGGAAGTTGAATCTTCTGTCATCTTGGATCTAGTTGATTCTAAAGAGTTTATGTCGTATCCTCAAGGGCTATGCCATTCTTTCAGAGGTTATGCCCTGCCCACTTCCCTCCTGTTTCAGTGAGAGAGACATGCATACTGGAGTGGGCATCAGGAGCTCTGCCAAGCCCCATGCCATCACCAGGCACGGATGGCTCAATCCGATAACCTTGGGATCTTCTTCCACCTGAGAAAACCAGAATATGTCAACCAAAAGTATGTCTCTTTGACATAAAAATTATTTTGAGCTGAAAGTAACTCAAAAAAGCAGTAAATGCAGATAAATCTTCCCCTTTTCTGCTTAAAGGCAGGAAATAAATTCTCTTGGAGACAGACTGTTATCATTCCAGGGAAGTCACCAGAGGAGTCTGCAGACAGACCTTGATAAACTAACCCTTATAACCCTTATCTTCTTTCTAAGAAGGAAGATAAGGGCTCCTTAGCCTTAACTGGACCACCCCCAACTGAAACTCCTTTGTCTTGTCAATTCTTTACAAATGTATCATTTCTTGGCCTAAAAGGCATATAAAGCTTTCTACTCTGGTCACTTCTGGTCTTCATTTTTTCATCAAGGCTCCCATGTACATGTACAAATTCAATAAAATGTATATGCTTTTCTCCTGTTAATCTGATTTGTCAGTTGCCTTTTCAGACCCATCCAGAGTCTGAGAGTTGAGGGACATTTCCTTCCCTATAAGGATGCTCTCAAAGTTTCCCTCCATCTCTTTAACCTACATAGCAGGTGTGAGAGGGAGAGGGAAAGGGAGGGAAAGAGGGAGACAAAGTGTAGGGGTGTCCATCTTTGATCATAGTGGTTTTTTAATTCTTGCTGCTGCTGCTAAGTCACTTCAGTCATGTCTGACTCTGTGTGACCCCATAGACAGCAGCCCACCAGGCTCCCCCATCCGTGGGATTCTCCAGGCAAGAACACTGGAGTAGGTTGCCATTTCCTTCTCCAATGCATGAAAGTGAAAAGTGAAAGTGAAGTCTCTCAGTCGTGTCTGACTCTTAGCGACCCCATAGCTGCAGCCCACCAGACTCCTCCATCCATGGGATTTACCAGGCAAGAGTACTGGAGTGGGGTTCCATTGAGTGCTATCTAATTTATTGGACTACTATGCTTTTGAACTGTGGTGTTGGAGAAGACTCTTGAGAGTCGCTTGGACTGCAAGGAGATCCAACCAGTCCATTCTGAAGAAGATCAGCCCTGGGGGTTCTCTGGAAGGAATGATGCTAAAGCTGAAACTCCTGTACTTTGGCCACTTCATGAGAAGAGTTGACTCATTGGAAAAAGACTCTGATGCTGGGAGGGATTGGGGGCAGGAGGAAAAGGGGACGACAGAGGAAGATGGCTGGATGGCATCATTGACTCGATGGACGTGAGTTTGGGTAAACTCCGGGAGATGGTGATGGACAGGGAGGCTTGGCGTTCTGCGATTCATGGGGTTGCAAAGAGTCGGACACGACTGAGCGACTGAACTGAACTGAACTGAACTGATGATGTCTATAGTGGTTCCATGTCAAAAAGTCACAGGTAGCTTCAACTTGTGATAAAACTGTGTTTCTGGAGCAAAGCACCAAGCTATCTGGATTTGGTAACATTGGGGGAGTGTGTAATTTCCTCAGTTCTGTCTCATCACAACAAAAATGTGACGCGACACACCAGTGTCACAGCTCTGTGTCACAGCTCTGTGTCACAGCTCAGTTTTATTTAGAAAATAAAGGGAAATACATCCTTGAGGCGTGAAGGCATGCCGACCCAAAAGATGCCAAGAGAAGAGAGAGAGACCCCCTGGCCCTTTGGCTCCTCTTTTTGTATGTTTTCCCCTTCCCCTGGGCCTTCCCTGTGTAAACTGGCCTAGCCAGGAGTGCTGTTTGTTCTATCTGAGGTCTTCACTCTGGTCCTCAGGCCTTCTTTTGTTCTATTTTCAAGGGCTTTTCCCTGCCTTGTCTTCTAGCCACCGCCATTCTGGACTCCTGTTTCCTATTCTAACTACCTAACAGTAGTTTAAACCAAGCACGTTTACTCCCTGAATGCAAACACTTGACCCGCCTTCAACAAGTGATGATCCAGAAAGCAACCGTGGTTCCTCCTCCTCCTGACTCCACGTGGAGACTTCAGTGGCCCCAGAGCTTGCCAAGATCATCATTTTCTGTGCCTTTCTCTTTAGATATTTTCCCCAAGCTGCCAGCTGGGGCAGGGAGAACAAGTTGCTGGAGTTTTACCAATCATCCAGTTCTTCTCAGGTCTCACATAACTGACATGGTTTTGTGTGCTGACTCCACTCCTGGCTTCCTCTTACCTCTGGAACAGCTGGTCTCCAAGGCCCTCACCTGTTTACATTTAATTTCATCTAAGTTTGTATCTTATTGTGTGTACAGTTGGAATTACTTGAAATCCTATTGAGGATAAGGTGGATACAAACATATGAACAACCCCTTGAGTTCTTTCTCCCCCAGTTGTACCTGCAGGTGTATGAAACAGGGGGACTAGGACGATAAGAAAAGATGGCTAAAGTAGAATTGCCTTGAGGGACTTTGCTGGTGATCCAGTGGTTAAGATTTTGCCTTCCAAGGCAGAGGTACAGGTTTGAACCCTGCTCAGGAAGCTAAGATCTCACATGCCTCACGACCGAAAAAACCAAAACATAAAATAGAAGCAATATTGTAACAAATTCAATAAAGACTTTAAAAATAGTTCACAGAAATTCTTTAAAAAAAATTGCCTTGGTGAATTGGGATAGAAATGAGGTAAACTTTAAACTTAGAGTTGAAGTGAAATGAGGTGGACAACGGTGATGGAATTAGTGTGACATCTTTGTATGCATGGCAATGTGTTTATAGGAGGAGGAATAAAGAGCCATAAGGACAAAGTGACTTCCAAAGGGAAGGGTGATATATTCTTTTGGTTCTCAATTCAGTGCAAAGGCACTGAGGCTCTGCTCAGGAAGACCCTCTGTCAGGGAGGGGCCCTCAGCTTCATTGAGCCCTTAAGTTAGGGCAACAGCTTCTCATGTGTTATCTCACTGAGTCCTTACAATGATCCTCCCAGACAGGACTTGTTTCTATGTTGTAGATGGAGAAACTGAGGCAGACATGGGTTCAGTAACAGGCTGCAGGATGCAGGATTGATGCTTTTGAACTGTGGTGTTGGAGAAGACTCTTGAGAGTCCCTTGGACTGCAAGGAGATCCAACCAGTCAATCCTGAAGGACATCAACCCTGAATATATTAGTAGAAGGACTGATCCTGAAGCTGAGGCTCCAATACTTTGGCCACCAAATGCAAAGAGCTGACTCACTGGAAAAGACCCTGATGCTGGGAAAGACTGAGGGCAGGAGAAGAGGATGACAGATGGTTGGATGGCATCACCAACTTGATGGACACAAGTTTGAGCAAGCTCTGGGAGATGGTGAAGGACAGGGAAGCCTGGCATGCTACAGTCTACAGGGTCACAAAGAGTCGGACGTGACTGAGCCCCAACTGAACAACAAAATGGGCTGCAGTATGCACACCAGCAAGAGACAAAAATCAATATTTCAATTTCTGATCATTTTCTTACATTACGTTTGAGGCCACTTAGTCCATTAAAAACTATAAAATCATGAATAAGCCAGTGTCTTCTCCCTCAAGCCATGTAAAATTTGGAAGGCAGAAGAAGAAAGTCCAGGAATGTCAACTGCATAAAAAAGGGACAAGGAAGGACAAAACAAGTTGTCTTCAGGAAGCTGTTTCCTCTGAAGTTTTTGAGGTTGGAGGGAGATAGGGAAGCAGGCCCTGCTCCCTGCTCTGGGACCCACCACAGTTTTAGGTCTAGAAATGTCCCAGGTAGTCAAACAGGGCTACCCTGTATCCTCAAGAAGGCCTCAGATAATTGTAATAGCATCTGTTTGTCTTTAGGTGAATAGCTGACAAATGGAAGGAGTGAGAGCTCTACCCACAAACCCAGGGAAAGGGCGTTAAAAGAGGAATGCCCTTATCTCTGCCCCCAGCTGTGAGGCTGATTGATGCTGTTAAAATTCCCAGGAGTCTGTGCTATCAGCACTTCCGGTGGTGTTGGAGTTGGGGATGTGGAGGGAGGGAGGGAGGGATGGGGGGAGTGGAGAGTGAGAGAAGCTGCCTGGGAAATGCTTGGAGATTCCCTTCTTGAAATAGTCCAGGTGGGAGAGGTGATAACCCAGGAATGAAAATGCATGATACAAAGGATATTATGGCTGGTGCCCACGATAGTGTGGGGTAGGTGAGGTCCAAAGACCAACGTCTGAAAAATACTTAGCTTGCTAACTCAGATGCAAGAACTATGCACCAAGTCTCTAAATTAGAATAATCAAATTAAATGCAAAAGTCTCATTCCTCAAGCTCCTCTTTAGGTTGCCAACCCAGAATTGGAGGAGAATTGAGGAATAAAAGACCTGCGCTCAAGTCTATCAGCTGTGTGACCTTGGGAACTCTTGTTAATAACCGCTTTCATCTAGATTGCTCATCATCAACTTTAGTCTTATTATTAAAACAGGAGGCAGTGAGGTGAAGGCACTGTGCCTGCTGTGGAGTGCAGTGAAAAATGCCTGTTTATCACAACCCAGGTTTAGCTGTGAGAGGTCCACACTTTGGGGCATTTTCAATAGATATCTTGTGATCTTGCCCAGCTGCTAGGGCTCCCTTGGAACTCACTTCATGGGGGTCCATATAGCATGTGGTCCAGAGTTCTCAGATGCCCTTGGCAACTTTCACAGGGCTCTGCCAGGGAAAAGCTAACGAACTTACTTCCAAGAGACCTATATGGCATCAACAGAAGGACCCCCCAAAACTCTGCTCTCTGAATGAATTCTCTGTCAGCAAGTCCCTGCAGGGATGAGGCCTGGAAGAGAAACTGCAGTGTGGTGTAGTTTGTCCTTTGTCCAGGCAAATGGAATAGATCAGGGAACATTTTTAAAGGGGACCCTGGTTTCCTCTCTGCCAAGTCAGTGCAGTTCAGTTTAGTCGCTCAGTCTTGTCTGACTCTTTGTAACTCCCATGGACTGCAGCACGCCAGGCTTCCCTGTCCATCACCAACTCCCAGAGCTTGCTCAAATTCATATCCATCGAGTCAGAGATGCCATCCAATCATCTCATCCTCTGTCATCCCCTTCTCCTCCTGCTTTCAATCTTTCCCAGCATCAGGGTCTATTCCAATGAGTCAGTTCTTTGCAAAAGGTGGCCAAAGTATTGGAGCTTTAGCTTCAGCATCAGTCCTTCCAATGAATATTCAGGACTGATTTCCTTTAGGATTGACTGATTTGATCTCCTTGCAGTCCAACGGACTCTCAAGGGTCTTCTCCAACAGCATAGTTCAAAAGCATCAGTTCTTCAGTGCTCAGCTTTTTTTATGATCCAACTCTCACATCCATATATGACTACTCAGAAAACCATAGCTTTGACTAGACAAACCTTTGTCAGTAATGTCTCTGGTGTCTAGGTTTGTCATAGCTTTTCTTCCAAGAAGCAAGTGTCTTTTAATTTCATGGCTGTGATTTTGGAGCCCTCCAAAATAAAGTCTGTCACTGTTTCCACTGTTTCCCACCTATTTGCCACAAAGTAATGGGACCACATGCCCTGATCTTCATTTTTTTGAATGTTGAGTTTTAAGCCAACTATTTCTCTCTCCTCTTTCACTTTTGTCAATAGACTCTTTAGTTCCTCTTTGCTTTCTACATAAGGGTGGTGTCATCTGGATATCCGAGGTTATTGATATTTCTCCCAGCAATCTTGATTTCAACTTGTGCTTCATCTGGCCTGGCATTTTCCATGATGCACTCTGCATGTAAGTTAAATAAGCAGGGTGACAATATACAGCCTTGTCGTACTCCTTTCCCAATTTGAAACCAGCCTGTTGTTTCATGTCTAGTTCTGTTGCTTCTTGACCTGCATACAGATTTCTCAGGAGGCAGGTAAGGTGGTCTGATATTCCCATCTCTTGAAGAATTTTCCAGTTTGTTGTGATCCACACAAAGACTTTAGCATAGTCAATAAAGCAGAAGTAGATGCTTTTCTGGAACTCTCTTGCTTTTTCCATGATCCAATGGATGTTGGCAATTTGATCTCTGGTTCCTCTGCCTTTTCTAAATCCAGCTTGAACAGCTGGAAGTTCATGGTTCACGTATTGCTGAAGCCTGGCTTGGAGAATTTTGAGTGTTACTTTACTAGCATGTGAGATGAGTGCAATTGTGCGGTAGTTTGAGCATTCTTTGGCATTGCCTTTCTTTGGGATTGGAATGAAAACTGACCTTTTCCCATCCTGTGGCCACTGCTGAGTTTTCCAAATTTGCTGGCATATTGAGTGCAACACTTTCACAGCATCATCTTTCAGGATTTGAAATAGCTCAACTGGAATTCCATCACCTCCACTAGCTTTGTTCAGAGTATGCTTCCTAAGGCCCACTTGACTTTGCAGTCCAGGATATCTGACTCTAGGTGAGTGATCACACCATGTGGTTATCTGGGTTATTAAGATCTTTTTTGCATAGTTCTGTGTAGTCTTGCCACCTCTTCTTAATAACTTCTGTTTCTGTTAGGTCCATAGGAGCTCAATTTGACACCATCCATTCTCACCAGGGATGCAAAATAATCTATCCTTTGGACTAGCTGGATAGACAGTGCAGCATCAGATGCCATCTCTAGATCTCCTTGGGCCTTTTTTGGCAGGTAATTCAGGGTACAGACCAGCATTTCGCATCACCAGTCACTGTGATTGGTCTTCCGAGCTCTTCTCTGTGAGCAAGCGCCTAGGTGTGTCTCTGAGTCCTTTATTCTGAAGTGAAGAGCCCGGCCCCTTGTTCCCTACTCAGTTTTCCTCACTGCTGTCTGCCCCAGGTTTCTGACCCACCGAATACACAGATGCAACCAGCCCAACCCCTTCAGTCCTTTTGGTACTGAACTAAACTTGGGTCTACTTGCCCACACATTGTAAAGCCAATCTACCCACACCAGGTTGTGGTGGAGGAAAGTGTAGCATTTATTGCAGGAATCCAGCAGGAGTCCAGGGCAGCTGATGCTTAAAATACCAGAACTCTCTGGTGGGTTTCAGCAAGGCATTTTTAACGGCCAGGCCAGGCGAGGGAGGGAGGGTCCCAGGAGGGAGTGTCCCAAGATCTGAGATCAGCTTGTGATCAGGTCTCTGATCCGTTGATGGTAAGAACATGGCAGAACCGTGTCACAGGGGTTAACATTTGATCTTTAGGCTCCAGTGAGCCTGGGGGCTTTGTGGTGGTGGCGGGGGGGTTGCATGGTTTCTTACTCAGTTTCCTGAGTAAGAAAACTCAGGAAGTGAGCATCAGATTCTGTTATCTGGGTACTTCGGAGAGGAGCTACAGCGGAGGATAAGGGGAGGGGCTGTCCTGGGGAGGCCCCATAGGGTTCTGCTGGGTTACTTTCCTTCTGGGAACCTTCAGTATGCCCCTTACACCTTGATTATTCCCCCTGCCTATCCCCCTTTACGGTTTTCATTTCTCTTCTACTGAAACCTGTCTCTGGGAAAGAAAAGGTGGTGTATCCATTGCACTGGCAGGCATGCTGCGTTTCTTTTCTGATGTCCTTAGCTGAAGGGGCTCCCTCCCCACTTTTCCTCCCCACCTTCTCTTCCTTTCCTTCTCCTAACCCTTTCTTCTCCTCTTTCTTACTCTCTCTCTCTCTCTTGCTCTACCTATTCTACTTTGATGTTGAAAGAAACACCATGTACCAGATGTGCACTTTGGTTTCTGAGAGGAAGATGTGAGTGATATAACCTGGATGTCTTGGGGGTGGGGTGGGGCGGGAGCCTCTAGGGGCTGTGCTCCATGGACACAGGGAAGACAGCAGGAGGGACTCGACTGCTGAGTGCTGAGTGTTGACGTGGTCCAGCCATAAGGCACAGGGAAGGCAGCTTCAGCCACTAAATGGGAAAAATGTCACATGGCAGTTCTGCACCTCCTCCATCCCATGGTGGTCCTTCTCTCCACCCTTGGCACTGTCGCCCACCCTGTCTCAATGGAGTGCTAGGAGCTTGGGTCCTCCCCAGTTCCCGTCTGCTCTATCCCCATGTTTCATCATCAAACCACCTTGATTTTGTTTAATGAGATTATAGAGTCTCTGGAATCCTCCATGCTCCCATCTCTACTTTTCCATCCTAGTCCAACCCTCAGCACCCTTCACCTGGAGGACCACAATGGCATCCTTCTCATTATCTTCATACCTATTTCTGACCCTGCAGCAAAATTAACTTGTTCACGAATATAAATCATAAGATTATCCCGCATTCTGTAAAGCCCTCAAATGTCTCCCATTCCCTTTAAGCTCCCCTTAAGCACCTGTAAGTTTGAGTTCAAGTCCCCAAGGTCCTTAACCAGGGTTTCCTGGGCCTTCATTTCTCCGTCCATCCCTGCCCCTGCTAACCTGCCCATCCCTACTTCTCTCCACTCCCGGGTCTTTTCACGCGCCACACTTACCCTAGAGCCTTTGAATATGTTGTTCTCTTACCCCAGAAGCCTTTCCCCACCCTATTCCTCCTCATAGCTCTCCTCAAGCTTGGTGAAATTTATTTTTCTAATGTTGTACTCTCAGTTCCATGGAAGAAGGCACTATATCTGCTTTACTTACCACTGTCCTTGGCACGCAACACAGTGCCCGACACCTAAGAGATGCTCAAAACATATAGACTTATTATATTATCTATATGTATAAAAATGAGATTTTAGTAAAACTGCCTTAGAACTATAAAGTCTGTATAAGACTGGTGATTTTTCTTTCTTCTCTCTAGCTCAGAACAAGCAGGATAGAATAGTCTATTATCATTTAGTCTGGAAGGGAATTTATTTATATCTGTGTGTTAAGGCTTCCAGGCATTTGCATCTTAAGCTCTTTATTTCTACCTGCAGAATGAAGGGGTTTGTGCTTCTTTAAAGGAATTTCTGGCAATAGCCAGCAGGTGGGTTCATTAAGGAAGAAACGGAACACGCTCATGCTATTTTTATTTCTTTTTTTATAGTTTGGAAACTGGAAAACAAAGAGACAAGCTGAGGCCAAGGAAAGAATGTGTGTGTGTGTGTGTGTGTGTGTGTGTGTGTGTGTAGGGGACTATACTTAAGATTTGGAATCCTCTTCTCCCCCCCTTTATAAGGAAGAACCCCTAAGCTCCCCTTCTGAATGGGATGGGGCTGCTGGGAAAGCAGCCTGGGGAGTAGGAAACACCAGAACTACCCTGACACCATGGGTTGAAAGCTTCTATTAACCCTGGGACTTTGAACAGCCACTTAAATGGTGCTTCAGTGTCTTCATTTGTAAAGCAGAGATCAAATCCTGGACATCAGGATTATTGTGAGGATTCAAAGAAATTGTGTTTCAGAAAGCACATTGTAGGTTGCAAATATAAATTAAAGGTGACATGATGAGACCACTAAACCAAACACCTCAAATACAAAAATGCAAGCTGACATTTCTCTCCCACGAGCCAGCCTTACCTGTGCAGCCCCATGGACGTGACCATGTGTCAGCAGCTTCAAGAACAGTGATGAGTGTGTGCATCGCCCCCTCTTCCAGTGGTCAGTAAGCTCAGAGACCAGCCCTAGTCATCTCACATCCCTAGTAAAGAGCGATGGCAGACACCTAGTACCTGTTGAATGAATGAAGAGATGGTGAGAAGCAGGAAGAAAGAAGGTCTGAAAAAAAGTGAGTGTGGGAGGGGTGAGCTGGACCCCTGGAGAGGTTTATATTTTCTTAGAAGTCCAGGAGAGGGCTTCCCTGGTGGCTCGGTGGTGAACAGTCCGCCTGCCAATGCAGGAGACATGGGTTCAATCCTTGGTCCGGGAAGATCCCACATGTCATGGAGCAACCAATCCCAGACGTCACAGCTACTGAGCCCACATGCCCTAGAGCCCGTGCTCTGCAACAGGAGAAGCCACTGCCGTGAGCAACCTAGGCACCGCGACTAGAAAGGAGCCCCGCTCGCCTCAAAGCCTGAGCAGCAATAAAGACGCAGCAGGGCAAAAGAGAAAAAGTCCAGAAGAATGACTGAAGGCACCAAATTCACGGGGGTGCCCTCTTAACTCCCTTGGCTCATACCCCAGCTCTTAGCTCTCCTGGCCTATGGCCAGCTTCGGGGATGGGATGGGGCAGGAACTCTTTGTCTAGGCTTCATTTGACTGCAGGGGCCTCTCCTTGGGGTCCTTGCTGAGAGGCCAGAGCAGTGGTATAAGAAGAATGCTCAGATTTCCACATTTGGAAGCCTTTCAAGAGATGCATGCCCTGGTCTCACCCTCAAACAAAGGGGACAGAACCAAATACAAAGAAATGCTTTTTCCCAGTCCCCCGGCACCTACTAAATATCACCCATCCATCCATTAAATAGCTGTGAAGCCCCTGCTGTGCGCTGTGCTGGGTGCTGGAATGACATGGAATGAATTGCACCCGCATCTCAAGCAAGGAAAACATAGCTACTTTTCCACAGGGAAGACTCAGTGGGGAGGGAGCAAGAGCCAGGCCCTGGAGGGGCAGGAACACTGCCCCTGTACCCTGACAAGCCTGACCCTGTCATCTCTCTCTCCACCACTCTCATGTCACCCTGGGCCTGGGTGCCAAAGGTCCATGGTGCCAGGCACCAAAGGGATACCCTCGAACCCTCCACCTTGCTAGGAAACTTGCAAATCACCTACCAGTATGTTCTCCAGACTTCGGGAATTACTCAAAAGTTTTCTGCACCAAATTCTTTCTGGAGCTGACAAATAAGGAATGATGATTCCTTTTGGATCAAATGTATGTTTTTAAAGGGAAACAGTTTTCTATTGTGAATGGGAAAGTAGGTCTCACCTCAGAATGGAGCCCATTTATCAGTGCTCCTGGAGGCCTGGGAGATGATGATCTAGATGTTTCCAGGGTCAGGGAAGAATGGTCTGAGGACCCATCTCCCCCACTGGCTGTCCTCTTACTAAACAACTTCCAAGTTTTAGCTGGTGAGGTTGGAGTCAGAAAGAGAATGGCCTGGAACTTGACACCTGAGTGTCCTCCAGCTGATAGAAGATCACTTCAGTGCAGATGGAGCCACCCCAAAAGAGAAAAACTGCAATTACTCAGCAGGTCCTGTGCCCCGTATTGAATCCATCCTGCTCTATTCCTCACACACAAAGCGAGAGGCCCTTAGTCATTTGAAGAGATGGCCCGCGGCACCAGTGTTGACTGAGGGCTCTGTCAGAACCACTTTCTCAATTCAGTTAACAAGCAGGGGCTGCCAAGGGCCCCTGGCCAGTGGCACGTAGCCCTGGATGGCACCTGAGGGAGGTGTTGCTGTAATTCTGGCCATGTCCTTCATGCTCCACCTATGGACACGGCACAGCCAGCTAGCTTTCAGCGAGGAGCCCCCTCCACCCCCAAAGCAGGTGCTGCAAGGGTGCACCTTGCAAGCTCCTTCTTCCCAGGCCCTGAGCATAGGCCCAGAGGAAGCTGCCTCTGCTGATGCGAGCGGAGCCTCTGAACAAAGGGGCCTGTGTGAGCTGCCGCAACAGCATCTGTGGGTGCGGAGCTGAGTCTGGCTGGAGTGCTTGCAGTGCGGCAGTGGGCGTGCTGTGGAATACAGATCGCCCCCGAGCCTTGGGGGCTTTGCTTGTCAAGTGGCGAGGCCTGGCTTGGGCAGCCCAACATCCGGCTGTCAACAGCTTGCAGGCCTGTTTGCAGCATGGCCAGAGTCCTGTTTGGTGATTTGACAAGAGTCCCAGGCTCTCCTGGCACATCAGAATTCAGGGTTTGGTGCTGCCAGCGTGGGCTGGCTGCTTCTGGAAGCTGGGGTGTTCTCCGCCATGGATCAGCTGCTGGCGGAGCTCAGAAGAGGCAGCTGGAAGGTCCCTGAAATGCCTCCGCTTCCTGCCCTCCATCCTCAAGCCCTCCCTCCATTACTCACAGGAAGACACGACAAGATGTTCCAAGACACTGTCTTGGAGAAGGGCTGAAACACACGCCAGATTCTGACAAAGATAAGAAAAACAAGAGCTTATAGAAAATAGGTGCGTCTGATTTTTTTTTAAACAATCAGACCTCTTTAATAATAATTAGTCACATCATTGTGGGACCCAGTCTAAAAAACACTGAGTCAGCTGAGATGCCTCATATATTTTCCCCTTTGATCCAGCTCCCATGCCTCTGCGTGAGCAATTTGCGAGAGGAGGCACATGGACTCGGTGTGAAGGGCTGCTGTTCATTTGCATCCCACTCAGTAAAATCATAAGCAGGGGAAGTGCCTCTCCTCCTTGATCCCATCGCTCTCCTGTGTCCTTATTCTGCTAACACCTCCATCTTCTCTCCATTCACCTGGCTCATCCTGCCCCCTCTTCCTTCACCTTCCTTCCTAGGTCAGATCCCTCTGTGCCCCTCAGCTCACACCAGGCAAAATCCCAGCCTGGGCACACAGAATCCCTCACAACCTTGGCCTTTGTTCTAGTCTGAAGACTGAGCACTCAGGGAAATGGGCTTTCCTGGGTAGGTGGGGCCAGCCCAAGTTCACAGTCCCCCACCTCCCCTGGGCCCTCAGTCACTTCTACCTGTCCTTGGACAGCTCCCACCTCTGTGCCCCAGGTGACCACTCTGAGCTTCCAACTCTCTCATCAAGGTCCCTGCTCATCCTTGAGTGGCTCAAACTTGACTGCAACTTCAAGGTCATAAGGTTCATTGTCTCTGAAATACCCACCTCCTTCCTATGAACACCTCCATCTGCATAGCCATCTTCACCTTCAGTCTCAGAGACGTGGCCCTCTTTCTGTGCTATTTCTTCTCTGTCTTGATGACCGCTGACAGACTTTCATATTTATCCCCTCTGTTTCATTTTTGTCAAATCTCTTCCATCTCCCTTGAAGCTTCTACATATGCAGGAGGCAGACTTCATTTTACTGGGCTTCACTTTAGGGCACTTCACAGATAATCACATCTTTACAAATGAAAGGTCTGTGACAACCTGGCAGCCAGCAAGTCTGTGGGCACCATTTTTCCAACAGCTTTTGCTCACTTCCTGTCTCTTGGTCACATGTTGGCAATTCTCAAAATACTTCAAACGTTCTCATTGTCAGTACCCGAGTCTCGTGGGCCATATCCTCCTCTAGTTACTTCTCAACATCCCTTCTCCCCTTCTCTTGCAAACATCTTGCTGTCCACACATCCATTCATTCCCAACTCTTTGTACTCTGCTTCTGTCCACAGCCCACTACCAAACTCATATCTCTGAGGTGACCAGGGACTTCCTAGATAAAAAAACTGAATGGACTAGTTGCAGCCCTTTCCCTACTAGAACTTTCTGAGGCCTTTGAGAATACGGGTTATCCTTTGAAGTTTTGTGATCCCTTACATCTGTTCTCCCCTTCCTCTGACAAGGGTTCCTCTCCCACTGCCTGTCCCAGGTACCTGGCTGTTCTCTGGGAAGCTGTTCTGAATACCCCTTGCCTTCATACACACCTCTGCTGCAGCTCACCCTCTCTTGCGGGATGTGTGGATAACTTTCACTCCCTCTTTCTAACCCAGACTTTTATCCCCAGCTTCTCCCATAGGCACAATATTAATCCAGCAGTTCCCAAAGGGCAACTGGGACACTTCCTTGCACCTGAGCTTCTGCTCAAAGTCACCAGGGCTGTCTCTAACTTTCCCTTCTTACCCTGTCTTCCTCCTCCACTGCCCACTCATCTCTTCACTTGGCTGTCTGTTACTCATCCTTTAAGACCAAATATGTTGCCTTCTCTTCACTCATCTTCCACAACCATCTTGTTTGTGTTCCCATAATACCCTGAGTCTCTCCCCACCACTGTGGAGTAGAAGTCTGTCCCCCAAATTGACACTTGAAGTCCTAACTCCCAGTACCTTGGAATGTGATCTTCTTTGGATCATTACAGATGTAATTAGTTAAGGTGAAGTCCTAATCCAATATAACTAGCGACCTTATAAAAAGGGGAAATTTGGACACACACACAGACACATGGAGTATGCTGTGTGAACATGAAGGTCGGAATTGGGATGATGCTTCTAGAAGCCAAGGAAAGCCATAGATGGCCAGCAAACCACCGGAAGCTAAGGCAGGAGTATGGAGCAGATTCTTTCTCACAGGTTCAGAAGGAATCAACCCTGTCAACACCTGGATCTCACGCTCTAGCCTGCAGAACTTTGAGATTATACATTTCTATTGTCTAAGCCACCCAGTCTGTGGTACTCTCCTATGGAGCCCTAGGAAACTAGCATGCCCACTGTCACACTGTTGCGAGTGTGTTCTCAGTCACTCGGTCGTGTCTGACTCTTTGCGACCCCATGGACTGTAGCCCTCCAGGCTCCTCTGTCTGTGGGACTTCCCAAGCAAGAATACTGGAGTGGGTTGCCATCTTCCTTCTAGGGACTGAACCTGAGTTTCCTGCATCTCCTGCACTGACAGGTGGATTCTTCACTAGTGTGCACTTGTACTGTGGTTATTACCTTTCGGGGTCCCCCACTCCTCCCTGTATCCTTTTATCTCCAGAACCAAAACCACTGTCTCCAAGCATAAAAAGTTTCAAGTAGTTGATGAATGAACTAATGAAAGTTCAGCCTTCCAAAAAAGTCAAGCTGCAGACTAAGCAGCTTCACTGATTTGCTGAGTTCTAGCACACTAAGGTTCTTTTCTCCATGGCTTGTTGTGGAATCTGTCCGTGTCTTTCTATGCCTTTGGGTGGGTGTGATGCTGGTTTTCTAGTTGGCCTTAGAGGAACATTAGGCCCTTTTCTGCCCATCTCATCCTGCAGCTACAGATCCTGCTGGGCAGCCTCCTCTAGGTTCCAGCTCCCTGGCCACCCTGACTCTGTCCTTTGGTCTCTTAGGGCCCAGGGATGACCAGGATATCACATTGGGGCTAGTCTCAGGTCCATTCCTTGGTGTCCCCTTCATTCTACTCACCCCCTGGAAACGGCTTCTCCATTTGATGCTGGTGAGCCGTCTGTTTCCTGCTGGGACCCTGAGGAATATAGTCAGTGGGCAGATAGGTAGGGAATGAGATGAAAATGGTAAAATGAAACATGGTGCCAAAATAATTTGCTTGGGTTTGTTTTTTTAATAGTCTTTTAAACCCCAGTGATTAAGTCCCTCCCAGTTTTGTTTTCAAAGCACCACCCAGCATTTTTACATAAAGCCTGCTGTTTGACCTTATATGGGTTTCACTTGTGGCTCAGCTGGTAAAGAATCCACCTGCAATACAGGAGGACCTTGGTTCAATCCCTGGGTTGGGAAGATCCTCTGCAGAAGGGAAAGGCAACCCACTCCAGTATTCTGGCCTGGAGAATTCCAGGGACGGTATAGTCAAGGGGGTGGCAAAGAGTTGGACACGACTGAGCAACTTTCACTTCACTTTGACCTTATCTACGCATTTGGCTAAATATAGAAACTAACGCTGAATACCTAAAATTTGCAGGCAGAGTGATAGGCACTGGGTATCCAAAGAGGAAAAGACCCTGTTTCTGCTTGAGAAGACCTAGGGTTTAGTGGGGAGACAGACGCAGGGAGGGCCCTGCACCTGGCCCTGGGCTCGGTCCCACATCCATGCCGATGCTGGGATGTGGGTAATTGCCTCCTGGTCTAGACTCCTAAATTAATACTGGTGCTTTGACTTCAGCTTTTTTTCATAGAATCATCCTCAGATTTTTTTCTTCAGATAAATGCCTTCTGACAGCCAAATACACACAAGATGATTATGTAACGTGTTTTGGAGTCAAACTTCATCTCATATTTTCTCTTTTCCTCACATTATAGGTTCCTTGTGTTGGCAATAACTTTAAATCATCAGCTGGACTGGCAGTTGCCAATTCTAGATTATCCTAAGACTGGCTCTATAAAAACAGGTTCCTGAGCCTTATAGTCATCTGATGAATCAAAACTTTGGGGAGAACAAGTGCACGGGAAAAAAATGAGGCCTGGAGATCAAGATTTTTCCTTTTGAAATCCTTATAAGGATTCTGATGTTTGGTCTGTTGGGAAATTACTGGTTTGGATTAATTCTTATTTACAGTGAATATAATTTAGGCTAAGTTTTTTCCAAACATGGCTCCTTGGCCATCTGGATGTGTTATATTGGCATAGGGATAGACATATAGATCAATAGGATATAATTGAGAGTCTCAAAATAAACCTTTATATTTATGGGCAATTGATTTTCTTCAAGGGCATCAAAACCACTCAATAGGGGAAAGAATGGACTTTTCAACAAATGGTTCTGGGGAAACTGGACATCCATATACATAAGCATGAGGTTGGACCTTGTCTCATACACAAAAGTTAATTCAAAATGGATCAATGAACTAAATGTAAGAGCTCAAACTATAAAACTCATAGAAGAAAATAAGCACAAATTTTCATGACCTTAGATTAGGCAGTAGTTTCTTAAATATGACAACAAATGCTCAAAAATTTTTTTTAAAATAATTAAGTGTGTATTTTATTTATTTTTTGATAAATTTGACTTTTCAAAAATTAAAATCTCTTGTGCATCAAAAGACTGTCAAGACAATGAAAAGAGAACTCACAGAATAGAAGAAAATATTTGCAAATCATATATCTGGTAAGGGATTAACATCCAGAATATATAAAGAACTCCTACAATTCAACAATAACAACAAAATATCCAAACAATACCTACTCAGCAGTAGGTAATCTGCCTGAAAGACCTCTGCCATCCCCCAAAGAAAGATGACCTTGCCTGAAACAATTCATTCTCTGCCGGAATAACTTCCTTGCTTCAGCTCTTCCTGCCTATAAAAGTCTTCAATTTGTATAGCTCTTAGGCACTCCTGTCTGCTATGCTGGAATGATGACTAGGTCATGACCCATTCAGTAAAGCCAAATATTATCTTTAAATTAAAAAAAAAAACTCAAATAGCCCAATTAAAAAATGGGCAAAGTGCTTCAATAGACTTTTCTCCACAGAAAATCTACAAATGGTCAATGAGCACATGAAAAGATGCTCCACATCCCTAGTCACTCAGTTCAGTTCAGTCGCTCAGTCGTGTCCGACTCTTTGTGACCTCATGAATCGCAGCATGCCAGGCCTCCCTGTCTATCACCAACTCCTGGAGTTCACTCAAACTCAGGAGCATCGAGTCGGTGATGCCATCCAGCCATCTCATCCTCCGTCATCCCCTTCTCCTCCTGCCCCCAATCCCTCCCAGCATCAGAGTATTTTCCAATGAGACAACTCTTCACATGAGGTGGCCAAAGTACTGGAGTTTCAGCCTCAGCATCAGTCCTTCCAGTGAACACCCATGACTAATCTTGTTTAGAATGGACTGGTTGGATCTCCTTGCAGTCCAAGGGACTCTCAAGAGTCTTCTCCAACACTACAGTTCAAAAGCATCAATTCTTCGGTGCTCAGCTTTCTGAACAGTCCAACTCTCACATCCATACACGACCACTGGAAAAACCATAGCCTTGACTAGACGGACCTTAGTCCGCAAAGTAATGTCTCTGCTTCTCAATATGCTATCTAGGTTGGTCATAACCCTCCTTCCAAGGAGTAAGTGTCTTTTAATTTCATGGCTGCAATCACCATCTGCAGTGATTTTTGGAGCCCCCAAAAATAGAGTCTGCCACTGTTTCCACAGTTTCCCCATCTATTTCCCATGAAGTGATGGGATCAAATGCCATGATCTTCGTTTTCTGAATGTTGAGCTTTAAGCCAACTTTTTCACTCTCCTCTTTCACTTTCAGCAAGAGGGTTTTTAATTCCTCTCCACTTTCTGCCATAAGGGTGGTGTCATCTGCATATCTGATATTGATATTGATTAATATTTCTCCTAGTCATCAGGGAAATGCAAATCAAATCCACTAAGAGCTACCACTTCACACCCACTAGGAAAGCTGGGATTCCCAAGTGGCTCTGGAGGTAAAGAACCTGCCTGCCAATGCCAGAGACATAAGAGTTTGACTCCTGTCAAGATCCCCTGCGAAGATCCCCTGGAGGAGGCCATGACAACCCATTGCAGTATCTGTGCCTGGAGAATCCTATGGACAGAGGAGCCTGGAAGGCTATGGTCCATAGGGTTGCAAAGAATTGGACATGACTAATATGACTTAGCAAACACAGAACAGCTATGATTAAAAAAAAAAAAAGAACAAATGTTGGTGAGGAGACAGAGAAATTAGAACCCTCAGACATAGCTGGTGGAAATGTAGTCATTCAGCCTCTTTGGAAAACAGCTGTGCCAGTTCCTCATGATCTAGAAATTACACTGCCTTAGGAAAAGGAGCACGTCAAGGCTGTGTATTGTCACCCTGCTTATTCAACTTCTATGCAGAGTACGTCATGAGAAACGCTGGGCTGGAAGAAGCACAAGCTGGAATCAAGACTGCCGGGAGAAACATCAATAACCTCAGATATGCAGATGACACCACCCTTATGGCAGAAAGTGAAGAGGAACTAAAAAGCCTCTTGATGAAAATGAAAGAGGAGAGTGAAAAAGTTGGCTTAAAGCTCAGCATTCAGAAAACGAAGATCATGGCATTTGGTCCCATCACTTCATGGGAAATAGATGGGGAAACAGTGGAAACAGTGTCAGACTTTATTTTGGGGGGCTCCAAAATCACTGCAGATGGTGACTGCAACCATGAAATGAAAAGACGCTTACTCCTTAGAGGAAAAGTTATGACCAACCTAGATAGCATATTCAAAAGCAGAGACATTACTTTGCTGACTGAGGTCCGTCTAGTCAAGGCTATGGTTTTTCCTGTGGTCATGTATGGATGTGAGAGTTGGACTGTGAAGAAGGCTGAGCACCGAAGAATTGATGCTTTTGAACTGTGGCATTGGAGAAGACTCTTGAGAGTCCCTTGGACTGCAAGGACATCCAACCAGTCCATTCTGAAGGAGATCAGCTCTGGGATTTCTTTGGAAAGAATGATTATAAAGCTGAAACTCCAGTACTTTGGCCACCTCATGCAAAGAGCTGACTCATTGGAAAAGACTCTGATGCTGGGAGGGATTGAGGGCAGGAGGAGAAGGGGACGACCAAGGATGAGATGGCTGGATGGCATCACTGACTCAATGGACGTGAGTCTGAGTGAACTCCGGGAGATGGTGATGGACAGGGAGGCCTGGCGTGCTGCAATTCGTGGGGTCACAAAGAGTCAGACACGACTGAGTGACTGAACTGAACTGAACTGAGGCATATATCCACAAGAATTTGAAACATATGTCCATACAAAAACTTGTACGCAAATGTTCATATTAGCATATTCATAGTATCCAAAAAGTGGAAATAATCCAAATGACTATGAACTGATGAATGGATAAATAAAATGTTGTATATGTCCACACAATGAAAAATTATTCAGCTATAAAAAGGAACAAAATAGTGATATGTGCTATGATATGGATGAACTTTGAAAACATTATGCTAAGTGAATGAAGCCAGTCACAAAAGAATTTATGTTGTATGATTCTATATATTCTATATATTATATAACTCTATATTCAGAGTAGACAAAGCCAGAGAGATCAGAAAGTGGTGATTGCCAAAGGCTGGGGGATAGGGGTACATGGAGAGTGACTGGTAATGAATATGCGTTTCTTTTTTGTCGAGATAAAAATGTCCTGGAATTAGATAGTGGTGATGATTGTACAACTTAGTGAAAGTACAAAAAACAAAGAAAAACCCCTGTGTATTTGAGGCCTTGGAATGTGCATTTGAAACAAGTCCTGAAGATGATTTTTAGGCCACTGAGATTTGAAAACTGCAGCGTTTCATTTGTAATCACTTTATCCCCTGAAAATTTGAAGAATTTAAAATCTGTTTTAGAAAGAAAAAAAAGGCAAAAAGCAGACAGCCAGAGCATAGAAAGCAATCATTCAGTGAACAACTATTTAGCTGTTGCCTGCTATGTAGCAGGTAGCATGCTGGGCCCAGTGAACTAATCCCAGACCCTGTCTTATAGGAGTTTAGAACTTGGGAGGGATGCAGCATGCAAACACTTAGCTACAGGACCAAGACAGTCATGACATCTGCATTAACGGAGGTTTGTACAAAGTACGGCAAGTCAACAAAGGAGCCTCAAGCTGGGCCTGGAGGAGCCAAACAGTGAGGCAATATCTGCGCTGGGGCTCAAGATTTGCACACTTGGGAAGGCCGAAGAGACTATGAATGAGGCAAGTGGAGCATGCTTCCAATCAGAAGTGAAAGTGTTAGTCGCTCAGTCGTGTCCGACTCTTCGAGATCCCATCGACTGTAACCCTCCAGGATCCTCTGTCCATGGGATTCTCCAGACAAGAATACTGGAGTGAGAAGCCATTTTCTAGTCCAGGGGATCTTCCCGACCCAGGGATCAAACCGGGGTCTCCTGCATTGCAGACAGGTTCTTTACCATCTAAGTCACCAGGGAAGCCGATCAGAGGAACAGTATGCATAAAATGCACAGAGAACTTGGCAAATTTAGCATATTAATTGGGAGAACTTGGCATAGTAAAGCATCTGTAACAAGCTGGAATCTCTCCCAAGGGAGGACAGTCAGGGGAGGAAGCAGAGAGCTGGCTTATTGTGCAGCGAGGCGCCATTGGAGAGTTTAGAAAACAAAGATACCAGTCCTAGATTGGGAAGAGCCATCTGATGGCAGGATGGGAGACTGGGGCAGAGAGAACAGAGGAGCTGAAAGGCTGGAGGGAAGAAGGGTTGGATGATACACTGAAGGTCTGAGCTAAGGCAATAGAAGGGCAAGAAGGAGACAGAGTGATACCACACACTTAGAGCCCCTGGGGACTGGCAGAATGCTTTGCTGGACCCTTAGCAGCCTCACTGACCTCTACCTACTAGATGCTAGTTGAGCAGGAGAGACACAAACAGAGTGCGCTCCAAGACCAGGAACTCCAGAAATTGCAAGGTGCTTTTGAGTGCCTACCTGAGAGGCAGCTGAGACTCCATAAGCTTAGACTCCATTGATTTGGTTGTAGGACCGTTTTTTGTGTTGTTTGCTAATAAACATCTGAGGGGAGGCAGAATCCATTCTGAGTTGTGCTGTGATTGTGAGGGAGTTAGGGAGCAGACCTGTAGCCTCAACTTCCTCTCACAAACAGGAAACCCCCCTGGTTACCAAACAGAGGGCGACTGTGGCCAACCAGGTGGTACCAGCAGTGAAGAGCCCGTCTGCTGATGCAGGAGGCAAAAGAGACGCAGGTTAGAGATGTCAGGAAGATCCCCTGGAGGGGTGAATGGCAACCCTCTCTAGTATTCTTGCCTGGAGAATCCCCTGGACAGAGGAGGCTGATAGGTTACAGTTCATAGAGTCGCAAAGAGTTGGACACAACTGAAGCGACTTAGCACACACTCGTGAACAACCAACTTGACTGAGGTCGGTTGACCCCAGGGCAGTTTTGCTGTTTTCTGGCTGGACAAGGGTTAACATCCCTTGTTTTAAATTAAACAAGGAGGTCATTAGACTGAAGTCACTTTTAATATCTTGGTAGCAAACTAATACTTAAGCCTAAAATCCCTTGAGGTTAAGAAATCAGAATTTAAGGACAACCCATCACAGCCCACCAACCAGGCTTTCTCAAGTAAGGCAACTACTTAAGCTACAGTCAATCAAATCACTTCCTTTCCTTCCTCCTCTTCTTTATAGAGGTTTACCCCTCCCATCTACTTCTGTCAGTGGAGTGTTCCTAATCACTTCTGGTTTGGTGTTCGCAGACTGGAATTGATTCTTGCTCCAATGAACTCTTAAAATTTTTAATGTGCTTCCGTTTATCTTTTAATGCTTGAAATAGAGAATCCTTGATAGAGAGCTCCTGGCCAAGGGAAAGAGGAGAGACAAACAGAGTGAGCTCCAAGACCAGGAACTTCAGAATGCACAGAATGGATTTCTTCTGGGTTTCTCAAGCAATTGTTTACAGGAATTCTCACCCCAAACTCATGGATCTGTGACCACAGCAGGGCTCCAAGATAGCTCTGCCCAGCTTTGAGACAAAGCAGACCTCCTTAGCAGAGAGCTCACCGTGATAGTTATGGCACCAGGTAAGAGTCACAGACTGCCTGAGTGGGAAAGGACCTCTGAGAGATCTTGCCTGTTATCACTCCTAAGAGTCCTGTGCCCACATCCGTGCTAGGTCTGGAATCCATCCATACCTGTCTGTTCCCTCTATCACCACCCTGGTCCATGCCAGCATCACCTCCCACCTACAGGGCTGCCATTGCTTCCTAACTAGAATTCTAGTTTCTTTCTTCTTCTCTTAGAACCTACTCTCTATACAATCTCCAGAATGATGATTGTAAGTAAATCTATCTTGTCTTCTCCTGAGGAAATCCCTTCAGTGGGCTTCCATGATATTTAGAATAATTCCACAATCCTTACTTGTTTTTGCAAAGCTCTGCAAGTCTGCATCCCAATTTCATCCAACCCTTAGCTCTTGACCAAACTCCAGCCACAGTGGCCTCCTTTTGGTTTCTGAAATGTGCTTAGATCTTTCCCATCCAAGGGCCTTGGACTCTGATGGACTGTCTTCCAGAAGTGGTTTCCTCCAAGTCTTTCTGTGGCTGCCTCCCCCTCCATGGGGCTCAGCTCAGATGAGACCCTCCCAGAGAGGTCTCCCTTGCCTCCTCTAGCTAGCAGAGCTCCTGATGTCCCCGCCCCCCCAGTCACACCACCCCTTACTCCTGTGCTGTCACTTTCACTGTAGGGAATTATCTTGCTTGTTGTTTGGTTGACCCTTTACTCCTCTCTCTAAAATGCAAGATCCTCCAAAGCAAAGGATTGCTCAGACCTAGCACATGGTCTGGTGTGGCCCAGGCACTCTATGGATATTTCATGAAGAGATGAATGACTTTAAGATTGGTGCCAGAATAAATCCATTTAACATGTTATGTGCACAATGATGACCAAGACCAGATCCCTTGATATCCTTGTCTTCCCTAGAAATTAAGAGCTGTCTTTACCGACTACTGTGAAGGCCTACCTGCAGGTCTCCACATGTTTTGGATCTGCCCCCCACCCTCCCCAATGCAAAAGAGTGGGGAGGTCCTTGTTGACAATAGACCATTGCTCCGTTCCTGTTGCTCCCTCCTCTTCTTTCCCCACCTCTCTTCCTCTCTCTGGCTTGTTCCTGAAAAATTACTTGTTAGCTGAATAACTTAACATCAAATCCTTCTTCCTGTTAACATACAGAAGCCCCGTGATTCAGTTCGAAAGACTCCAATTGGCTGCACTTTAGCTTTTGGCCTCTTTTTTCAAATGATTAATGATCGATAAACAAACGGAGAATGGTTAAAGCACCTGCTATTTAGAGGCCCCCTGTGGTGAATCCTTTTTGTAAATGGAAGGACTGCCTGGTTTATCTTCTGTGTAAATATGGATTTTCTTATTTTGGATGCTGTGTTGGTTACACCTGCACCATTGATGTGACTCCAACACGCCCTGCTGTCACTTCGGTCTCTTTTCACCTGATCACTCCATTTAGTCACTCAACACACCTTTATTGAGCACCTACTATGTGCCAAGAGACAAATGAGGAAGCCCCTGTTCTCGGTGATGCCCTATCCATCAGAGGAAATGGACAAGAGAATGATCAAATAGAGTCTGATAGGAGAAGAGCCGCTCACCAAGCCCCAGGTGATCAGGGAGGACTTTCATGATGATCCTTGTGCTGTCTGGGAGGAGATGAGTGGCAGCTTGCCAAACAGATGGAAGGCAAGGCACCCAGAGGGCAAAGGGCCTTCATGTTCAAAGACAAAAAGGTGTGAATGGGCTTTGCAGAAGGACTCCAGCCATGTGTGGATGTGGAAAGCCAAAGGGCTAAATCTGAGGAATAAGCAGAACCATGAAACTACACGGAGGACTTGGGATTTTATTCTTAAAGTGATGGGGGACCACTGATGGACATTATAGGGAATACATGAAAGGCCATGGACAAACTGCACTGCTAAAAGATGACCTAAGCAGCTCTTGTGGAGCTTGACAGGGGAAGGATTGGTCTCCAAAGATCTGTTAAAAGACGTCACCTTAGTCCATCCAGGCTGTTGTAACAGAACACCATAAGTTAAAAAGTGAAAGTAGCTTGAAATTCGCCCAGTTGTGTCTGACTTTTTGTGACCCCATGGACTGTACATGTCCATGGAGTTCTCCAGGCCAGAATACTGGAATGGGTTGCCTTTCACTTCTCCAGGGGATCTTCCCAACCCCGGGATCGAACCCAGGTCTCCCAAACTGCAGGTAGATTCTTTACCAGCTGAGCCACAAGGGAAATCCAAGAATACTGGAGTGGGTAGCCCATCCCTTCTCCAGTGGATCTTCCCAACCCAGGAATTGGAACCAGGGTCTCCTGCATTGTAGGCAGATTCTTTACCAGCTGAGCTACCAGAGGTGGGGGGGGTGATTTATAAATAACAAACATTTATTAATCACAGTTCTAGAAGCAAGGATGTCAAGGATCAAGATGCTGGCAGGTCTGGCATCTGATGAGAACCTATTCCCCACTGATGACTGTCTTCTTGACACAGCCTTGTGTGCAGGCAGGGACAACCAAGCTTTCCAGAGTCTCTTTTTATAAGGGCACTAATCCCATTCACAGGGGCTCAGCAAAAGATCTAATCATCTCTCACAAGCCCCACCTCCAAATACCGTCACACCAGAGGGTTAGGATTTCCACATAGGTGTTTGAGGAGGATACATTCAGATCACAGCAGACATCAGAGTTATCTAGGTTAGAAACAAGAAGTCTTTGAACCTGAGATTTTTATCCTTGGACACAGTGGTGCCCAGGGAGGGGTGCCCTCACTGAGCTTTGGAGAATCTAGAAACTCTTTTGTTGAAAATGTGGTATCTGTGTGCATAAAGAGGACCCACAGCTTTCATGAAATGTGCAAAGGGATCTGAGACACTCAATCAAGGTCGTGCAGTGAGGACAGAGAAGTCAAACTCCACAGAAGAGAGATTTAGATTTACTGGGATATGTGATAGATGGGAGAAGGGTGGAGAGAATAGGAAGAGGTGAAGCCAAAGGTGATGTTTCTGACTTGGGATATGATTTAGAAAATTGTGTGTCTTTCTAGAATCCTGGCAAAACCATAGTTTTGGAGCAGAAGGCAGGGGAGGGGGAGGGGATAAATTACTCATTCATTCATCAATTATTGAGTTCTTACTTTGTCTTCAGTACTCTCCTTGGTGCTGAGGATTCAGCTAAATAAAGAAACTTGCATTGTAGTGAGGGTAAACAGACGAACACCTTCACAGAAGGTGGTGATCACTGGTGGGATGTAGAGTGGGCTTGCTACTTTGGGATGGACAAGGGGTTGCTACTTTGGCAGGCTGGTCAGAGACACTTCTGTGAACAGCTCATATTTCAGCAGAAACTTGAGTTAGGTGGGAGAGAGAGAGGTTTGTGGCTATCCGATCTGGGGCTGTCATATTCTAGGCAGAGGGACTAAGCAGGACAAATGCCCTGTGATAAGTACATCTTGGCTTACTGGAGGAAGAGCATGGAAGATAACTTGGGGTGAGCAGAGTGAATCATGAGAAAAGATCAGGTGATGAGGTGGAGCATGGTGATAGAGGCTGGATCATTTGGATCTCAACCCTGGAGGATTATAGTGATAATCACAGATTTATTTTTTCCCCTAAGTAAAATGGCAAACCATTGGCAAACCACTGGCAAACGCTAAGTGGAGAGAAGGACCCCATTTCAGTTTGGGACGTGTTGATTTTGGAAGAGTGTGTACTCTGATGCTGGGAGGGATTGGGGGCAGGAGGAGAAGGGGACAACAGAGGATGAGATGGCTGGATGGCATCACCAACTCGATGGGCATGAGTTTGGGTAAACTCCGGGTGATGGACAGGGAGGCCTGGTGTGCTGCGATTCATGGGGTTGCAAAGAGTCAGACATGACTGAGTGACTCAACTGAACTGAACTGTGAGACATCCAGGTGGAGGGGTGCAGCAGGCATGGGATATGAACAAACAAAGGGCTGATGTTTGGGTGTATTTGTGAGAGTCATCATCACAGAGATGGTAGTGGAGATCATGGTTGTGAACGGGTTTCTCTTGAATGTTGTAGAGTATGATGAGAAGGGGAGGAAGCTGAGGAAACCAGGAGAGAAGGAGTTTATAAAGAAGCTTGAAAAAGAAGGAAATGGCAACCCACTCCAGTATTCTTGCTGGGAGAATCCCATGGAAGGAGGAGCTTGGTGGGCTACAGTCCACGGATCGCAAAGAGTCAGACATGACTGAGCAACTTCACTTTCAGAGGAGCAAGAGAGGAAAGAGAAGAATTAGGAAAGAGGGAATAGTCAAAGTAATGGGGAAGAGATTTTGAAGATTAACAGTCTCAGATGTTGCAGAGAGTTAATACAAGTTTCAAAGTGTATGCTTTGCATTTCTCAGACTGTAAGATAGTGCAGAGTGATTGGAAGTGGGAAGATTACAGTGGGCTAAGGAATCAATGAGCAGGGAAGTGAGTCAGTGTAGACACCATCCCAAACTGATAAGCCTGGTCCAGATACTTTACTGTCTATGCTTCTGGGCCCTGACCATTGTCTCATGGCCAAACTGCAGGCTCAGTTATAGTCAGGAGGACAGAACCAAAATATCTCGTGTCAAGTGGTGGGATGGCAGACAGATCAGGAGGTTGTGGTCATGGGCTTTATGTGGATTGGGGAGCAAGCAAAACCAGGTAGATTTTGACAAAGGGGAGCTAATTGAAGAGTAAGTGTCCAAAGATACTGATAAGCTTGAAGTGTAGGTAGAGTAAGTATAACAGGGTTTGGGGCTGGAAGAGCGGGAGACTGAGATCCAAGGAGATACTGGAATTAGGATTTGAAATGTGAAACAGAGAAAAGCCCAGGGTGTAGTTTCAGGAAAATTTGGGTAAAGTGGAGTGGAGGTGAAGTTCACTGGCTTCAAAGAGAGAAAAAGTAGTTCTGTTAATGTAAGCTAGTAATTGGGGAAGCTGCTAATAGTAGATTACAACTATGCCAATCTAGGGAAGATGGTTTGCCTAAACAATTTGGTGGCTCCTAAGCAGCATTTGAGCTTCCTGGGTGGGCACTCGTGGTAAAGAACCCTCTTAACAATGCAGGAGACATGAGAGGAGTAGGTTCAATTCTTGGTTCTGGAAGATTCCCCTGGAGGAGTTCATGGCAACCCACTCCAGTACTCTTGCCTGGGAAGTCCCATGGCCAGAGGAGCCTGGCAGGCTACAGTCCACAGGGTTGCAAAGAGTCAGACATGACTGAAGTAACTTAGCGTGCACAAAAGCAGCATTTATTTATTTTTCCAATGGAATAAAACAGAAATTATCAGAAAGCATCATTCTTAATTTTAAAAGAATATTTCGAGAAAATTACTGTGTGTGTGTGTACATGCAGTTCTGGACGAAAATGTAAAATGTATTTCTGTGTGTTGTGATTTAAAAAGATGAAGCTAAGATGACATGAACTACAGAGCAGGATTTTTTCACGAAGGTGGAGGAGGGTGGAAGATGAGAGGGGGAGCTACAGTCTGAGCTTCTTTTGGCTTGAGCCACATGGACCCCAAAATGGCCCGGTGGCAGACCCACAGGAGTAGAGGGTACCTGGTTTAGAGCCGCTGATAAAGGAAGCCATTCCACTAGGGTGCAGAACTGCTAATACCTGAGCTCACCCAGAACAAGGTATGATCATTACAAATGGTATGATTTGGGGATGTAGGCTCGAGTCACAATATCCAGGAACCATAACACAGTAACCATCAAATACCCTTGTTTTGAGAAAGAAGCGCTGTTTGGCTTAAATTTAGTCGATGCAGCTTTGTGAATACCGCCTTGGTTTCTCAGAAGCTTCATCCTCAAGAATTGTGTAAGCAGAGAGGGTGAATGTTGATTTTTCCCTCTCAGTGTAAATTTCACTCGACTTTTCCCTTTCAGAGTTCGTATTACCTTTTTTTCACTTTTATTATCCTGTCTATTTTGTTACTGTGCTCTGTGAACTTTGCCTGTGGTACCATAAACCTGGGGACTAAATACTTGGCTTTAGCTGCAAGAATGAAGACATTAAAAAAACAGGTCTCAGGCTTCTCAAACAGGTTTTTGTGTCCTTGGAGTTTGCACCATGCCCTTTGTGGCAGAGACCAATTGCTATTCTGAAAACTCATCTCCAGTTCCTCCTGAGGAAATAGAGACTGCTTTCCCAGCTTCCCTTGCAGTTAAGTATGGCCACGTGACTAAATTTTAGCCAATGGAGTGTGGAGACAGAGAGGGCAGGCGTGGCTTCCAGGCCCCTCCCCTAGAAACAGGCTGTATTCAATCTTGTCCCACTTCCCCCATCTGCAGGCTGAGCTTCCATGTAGTGGCAGAACTGGGAGCTTTCTGCTGAAAAGGGTGGAGACTCAGTCAGCCTGGACCCTGGACTGCATGGAGCAGAGGCTCCTTCCACACCCCTCCCATCCCTGGTTTGTAGCACTTTATTAGAAGGAAAAAGATACATTGTTTCGGTTCAGTTTAGTTCAGTCGCTCAGTCGTGTCCAACTCTTTTCGACCCCATGAATCGCAGCACGCTGGGCCTCCCTGTCCATCACCATCTCCTGGAGTTCACTCAAACTCACGTCCATCGAGTCGCTGGTGCCATCCAGCCATCTCATCCTCGGTCGTCCCCTTCTCCTCCTGCCCTCAATCCCTCCCAGCATCAGAGTCTTTTCCAGTGAGTCAACTCTTCTCATGAGGTGGCCAAAGTATTGGAGCTTCAGCTTCAGCATCAGTCCCTCCAATGAACACCCAGAACTGATCTCCTTTAGAATGGAGTGATTGGATCTCTTTGCAGTCCAAGGGACTCTCAAGAGTCTTCTCCAACACCACGGTTCAAAGGCATCAATTCTTCTGCGCTCAGCTTTCTTCACAGTCCAACTCTCACATCCATACATGACCACTGGAAAAGCCATAGCCTTGGCTAGACGGACCTTTGTTGGCAAAGTAACGTCTCTGCTTTTTAATATGCTGTCTAAGTTGGTCATAACTTTCCTTCCAAGGAGTAAGCTACATTGTTTATTGGAGTTCATCTGTGATAGCAGTCCACATTGCTTTAACTGCTACACCTGTGCCTACATAGATGCTCAACCCTGGGTGCCAACTGGATCTCCATATTCATTTAGAGTTTGCCTTTGAAACTGAAATAAATTGGTGATTTCATTTTATCTCTCCACAGAGTCATCGCTTAGTGTTTTGAAAAGAAACTTTTTTGGTTGCTTTCATTTTCACTTACATTTATATTTTCTTGCCATGGTTAAAAAAAGCAAGCAGTGGATCACTCCCTGCTTTCCTGGCTCCATTGAAGACCAGAAAGTTGGTATCTACCTAGCAGGTGCTCCTTAAATGTTGCTCAGCTGATGATTGAGTTTGCTTTAGGAAATTATTTTTCCTCGCTTTTGTAAGTCCTCGACTTAATTTACAATGAAGACAAGCCAAGTATTAGTGAAAATTCCCAGTGATTATAAATAACAATGACACACACATTGGGCAGCGCAAGATGCCAGCATGGTTCTATACATTTCACACACATTATCAGCAATCTAAAACCCTGCAAGGTAAGTATTAGTACTTTTTTTTTTTTTTTTTTTGCTATTTTGAAACAGAACCTGAGAATAGCTACAGGACTCATCAAAGTCACACAGCTAGTGATTGATTTGTGCCAAGATTCTGAATTAGATCTGAACAGCTCTAAAGCCCAATCCTGATGCACCTGCTTTCCAAATGTGTGCTTTTAGCTTGCTCACCTTATGCCTGCTCATTCCTTTCTTCTACTTTCCATTGATACCAGTTTTCCTAGTTACGCTCATTGACTGGTCAACACAGTGTACCCTGAATTCAGCCAGGGTCACTTAATTTTAACAGAGGAAACAGAACTCAGACCAGTCAGTGAAGGGAGCCTCAGGCCTGCTTTGACGGGTCTAGAATTTATAAATATTTACATAATTCCTGCAGCAGATATATGCGTATGCATTGCTCACTATTAGAGAGCAACAGCAAAATGCAGTGTCTATTGGGCTCCTTTTAATTGCCTTGTTCAAAGTTAAAAAAAAAAATGCTGGTGGATGTTAAAATTCTGGAGGTCACATATCATGTTTTAGAAAAGAACTGGCACCCCGTCCTCCTTCAAGCCTTGCACAGGCCTGGAACATGGATGTGTTTGCTAAACTCGTTTACATTTGAATATGTTTTCTGTTAAAGACTGGTGTGTGTGCTAAGTTAAAGCAAGGCAACCAGGAGGTGTGCATGGGTGTGGAGAAGCGGAAAGGAGGAACTACTTAGCTGTGGGTATGAGGGGGTCATTTTAAGGCTCACTTTGTTATTGTTCACTTGCTTAGTCGTGTCTGACTCTTTGCGACCCCATGGACTGCAGCATGCCAGGATTCCCTGTCCTTCACCGCCTCCTGGTATTTGATCAAACTCATGCCCATTGAATCACACCCACTAAGGCTTACTAGCTTGCTAAAAAAAATAATCCTGGCGTGTTTGGCACCCAAGTCCAGTAGCTGTCTTACCTCAGTTGCATTTCTAAACCCTCCAGGAATAAAAACTTGTCCGTGGACGTGAGCTGATGCTGTGAGTCCCTTCCAACTCTAAAAGTTAAGAGGACTGGCTCTGAAAGCACGCAGCCCAGGTCAAAATTCTGACTGAGTCAACCTGGGGCAACGGGCTCAGCCTACCTGAGCCTCCTTCTCTTCAGCACTGAAATGCCTTTGATGCTGTGACCTCACCACAGGGTCGCCTTTGGGGCTAAATCGCCCCTGTAAAGCATTTAACATAGTGCTTGGCAGAGAAACTGCATAGTGGGTGTGAGCAGTGGAGCCTGGCTTTCATTTTGTCCTGTCGCTGAAATCTTAACGCATCTAATACAGGAAGGAGTCAGCTTTGGGTGCTGCGACTGGCCCAGATCTGGAAGAGCCTGGTCTTTGGGCCCTGGAGAGTTTATAATCAGGATTTCACCAGTAAGACTCACAAGATCTCGAGCAGGAAATGTTACCTGTCTGGGCCTGAGCTTCTGCATGTGGAAGGAGAGAATGGACGGGAGGGAACCTTCCAACACAATGTGTCCCCGAGCCTGGACGTTGGCTGGAACTCAATTGCGGACAGAAGGAAAGAATGGTTAGTCATTCCCCTGGCAAACGTGGCAGAGTGATCATCTCCTTTTATTAATAGACCAGGCTATGCGAGCCATAAAAACAGGGTGGCTTCAAAATTGAAGTTCTTTGAATTTGAGTTTTTGTTACACCCGATGGAATGTGAAAAGAGAATTGTGTTATACATGGACTTTGTATAATGATCTCCTATCTCATGCTGCAAATCAATTACTTATTAGCTTTCATTGCCAAGGAAAGGAAAATATATTGCTATTCATTTTAGCCTTTTCCTTATTGATTTTGCGAGTACAGTACTAGTTCTTGAAGAAAGATTATATTCATTCTTTCATTACAAAAGACCTAGGCCACATTACACAATATTAAAATGGGAGAAAAGCAGAAATAAAATAAGCTTATCATACTCCTCCGTGGTGAAGCATTCAGCTTCCATTTTTCTTCTGCATATTTTACATTGAGGATTGCATTTTTCACTCAGTGCTATGTAAGGACCAATTACCATGTTACTTCATAGAGTTTATAATAGTTTTAATTGTAAAATAATATCTCCAGAAGCATACTCTGGTTCATTTTACCATTTCCCCTATCCTTGTCAGAAGGTAGCAGAGAGGGGACATGGGACTTGGTGTCACATTTCTCAGCAGTGCGACCTTGATCAAGTCAGTTAAACTCTTCAGCCTTCAGTGGCCTTAGCTACAAAAATTCTGGCTGTCTAGTGCCACTCTCTCTGGGCCATTGTGAAGACTAAATGAGATCGTGTTTGCAGAAGGCTCACCACTCTCTGGAACGTACTAGGGTTCACTGATGTCAGTGGTACTTTCAACTTTGTGACCTACATTCCAATCTGATGAATGATCTGATTCTTATAAACACCCCAGCAGAAAATGCACATAACATATCAGACCACGTCACTCCCTCTCTCTGGGCCTGCCTCATCATTTGCAAAGTGAGGTGGTCAGACTATCAAGTGTGACCTCAAAGGCCCCTTCCACCATGGTCCTCGGTTGTTACTAAAAGCAGCTGCACACATCTCGGGGAAATGACCTCTGGAAAGGTTCAGCCTTACTGACAAAGAGAGCGCCCTATGAAAGCCTGAGGGCTTGTGGACACTAGCTTCTCTTTTCTCCCAGATAAACATTTGACATTCCTCTGAGAGGGATCTCCTGGCTCAGTCTGTGTGCCCTTCACATCTCCATTTTTCAGATGGGTTCAGCAGCCAGCACGCTCACCCAAGGCTTTATTTATCCATTTCACATTTCTAATGTTGCATTGCTGTGATGATCATTTTCCAATGCGGTCATTTAAGGAAGATAAATTGGACTGCAAATCTCAGGAGAGCAGGCATTCCTTTCAGTCAGTCCTCAAGGGACAAAGATTTTTTTCCCCACTCTTAACACCAGCTGCTTTTGCCCTCCCTAAAACCTCCCACGAAGACTTTCTGACTGGGAAAAAAAAAAAAGAAAACTTTGGCCTCAGAGTAGTTGGATAGGCCCCCTCCCTGGTATGTGCACTGTTACCCCTAACAGTCAGATGTCTCAGATTCCCCAAACCAAGGGCAAAAACCAAGCCAAACCACCTATTGTTAGGATCAGAGGTGCCACTGCAAGGATTAAGTGTCATTAGCAGAAAACTGCCACCTGCCCGTCTGATAGCCTGTTCTCAGGGAATTTCAGTGGCGGCAGCCTCCCCCACCTCATTCACTCACAGTGCCTGGGGGTGGGGTGGGGACCCACACTATGGCCTGAGTGAGGGAACTCACGCTCTGGAAACACAGGATGTGAAGAGGCCTGGCACACATGGGCACCCACTGGCAGCTGGTACAGCATGAGGGCAAGCATGTAGGCTCTGAATCCTTGCATTTTTGCTTACTGTGTGATCTCAGGCATGTTATTTAACATCTCTCTGCCTCATTTCCTATATGAGATGAATAGAAGAGCCTCTTCTAAGGTACGAGAGAAATAAAGAAGTTAAGGCATGGAAAAGCTATAGAATGTGCCACATGTTTCATAAGTAGTACCTTTTGTGTTAAATGGACAGATCCAATCATCACTTTGAGGGACAGTCAATAGGAGGGGAAAGAGGGTGGAATGGGTTTTAGAGACAGACCTGTGTTTGAATCCCAACTCCAGTTTGTGTTTCTTTTCAGTTCAGTTCAGTTGCTCAGTCCTGTCTGACTCTTTGTGACCCCATGGACTGCAGCACGCCAGGCCTCTCTGTCTATCCCCAATTCCCGGAGTTTACTCAAACTCATGTCCGTTGAGTCAGTAATGCCATCCAACCATCTCATCCTCTTTCATCCCCTTCTCCTCTCGCCTTCAATCTTTCCCAACAACAGTGTCTTTTCAAATGAGTCACTCTTCGCATGAGGTGGCCAAAGTATGGGAGTTTCAGCTTCAGCATCAGCCCCTCCAATGAATATTCAGGACTGATCTCCTTTAGGATGGACTAGTTGGATCTCCTTGCAGTCCAGGGGACTCTCAAGAGTCTTCTCCAACACCACAGTTCAAAAACATCAATTCTTTGGTTCTCAGCTTTCTTTATAGTCCAACTCTTACATCCATACATGACTACTGGAAAAACCATAGCCTTGACTAGACAGACCTTTGTTGGCAAAGTAATGTCTCTGCTGTTTAATATGCTGTCTAGCTTGGTCATAATTTTCTTCCAAGGAGTCTTTTAATTTCATGGCTGCAGTCACCATCTGCAGTGATTTTGGAGCCTCCAAAAATAAAGTCTGACACTGTTTCCATTGTTTCTCCATCTATTTGCCATGAACTGATGTCAAGTCCATGAATCAAGGAAAATTGGAAGTGGTCGAACAAGAGATGGAAGAGTGAATGTCGACATTCTAAAAATCAGTGAACTAAAATGGACTGGAATGGGTGAATTTAACTCAGATGACCATTATATCTACTACTGCGGGCAGGAATCCCTCAGAAGAAATGGAGTAGCCATCATGGTCAACAAAAGAGTCCAAAATGCAGTACTTGGATGCAATCTCAAAAATGACAGAATGATCTCTGTTCATTTTCAAGGCAAACCATTCAATATAACAGTAATCCAAGTCTATGTCCCAACCAGTAACGCTGAAGAAGCTGAAGTGGAATGGTTCTATGAAGACCTACAAGACCTTTTAGAACTAAAACCCAAAAAAGACGTCCTTTTCATTCTAGGGGACTGGAATGCAAAAGTAGGAAGTGAAGAAACACCTGGAGTAACAGGCAAATTTGGCCTTGGAATGCAGAATGAAGCAGGGCAAAGACTAACAGAATTTTGCCAAGAAAAAGCACTGGTCATAGCAAACACCCTCTTCCAACAACACAAGAGAAGATTCTACACATGGACATCACCAGATGGTCAACACCGAAATCAGATTGATTAAATTCTTTGCCGCCAAAGTGGAAAAGCTCTATACAGTCAACAAAAACAAGACCAGGAGCTGACTGTGGCTCAGATCATGAACTCCTTATTACCAAANCGTGCTGCGATTCATGGGGTTGCAAAGAGTTGGACACAACTGAGTGACTGAACTGAACTGAACTGATGGGGCCAGATGCCATGATCTTTGTTTTCTGAAAGTTGAGCTTTAAGCCAACTTTTTCACTCTCCTCTTTCACTTTCATCAAGAGGCTCTTTAGTTCTTCTTCAGTTTCTGCCACAGGGTGGTGTCATCTGCATATCTGAGGTTATTGATACTTCTCCTGGCAATCTTGATTCCAGCTTGTGCTTCTTGCAGCCCTGCATTTCTCATGACGTACTCTGCATATAAGTTAAAGAAGTACAGTGACAATACACAGCATTGACGTACTCCTTTTCCTATTTGGAACCAGTCTGTTGTTCCACATCCAGTTCTAACTGTTGCTTCCTGACCTGCATATAGATTTCTCAAGAGGCAGGTCAGGTGGTCTGGCATTCCCATCTCTTGAATAATTTTCCACACTTTATTGTGATCCACACAAAGGTTTGGCATAGTCAATAAAGCAGAAATACATGTTTTTCTGGAACTCTCTTGCTTTTTTGATGATCCAACGAATGTTGGCAATTTGATCTCTGGTTCCTCTGCCTTTGCTTTTCACCTCTCTTTTTTCACAGCTATTTGTAAGGCCTCCCCAGACAGCCATTTTGCTTTTTTGCATTTCTTTTCCATGGGGATTGTCTTAATCCCTGTCTCCTGTACAATGTCACGAACCTCATTCCATAGTTTATCAGGCACTCAAGCCTCTTGATGAAAGTGAAAGAGGAGAGTGAAAAAGTTGGCTTAAAGCTCAACATTCAGAAAATAAATATCATGGCATCCGGTCCCATCACTTCATGGAAAATAGATAGGGAAACAGTGGCAGACTTTATTTTGGGGGGCTCCAAAATCACTGCAGATGGTGACTGCAGCCATGAAATGAAAAGACGCTTACTCCTTGGAAGAAAAGTTATGACCAACCTAGACAGGATATTCAAAAGCCAAGACATTACTTTGCCGACTAAGGTCCGTCTAGTCAAGGCTATGGTTTTTCCTGTGGTCATGTATGGATGTGAGAGTTGGACTGTGAAGAAGGCTGAGCGCCAAAGAATGGATGCTTTTGAACTGTGGTGTTGGAGAAGACTCTTGAGAGTCCCTTGGACTACAAGGACGTCCAACCAGTCCATTCTGAAGGAGATCAGCCCTAGGATTTCTTTGGAAGGAATGATGCTAAAGCTGAAACTCCAGTACTTTGGCCACCTCATGAGAAGAGTTGACTCATTGGAAAAGACTCTGATCCTGGGAAGGATTGGGGGCAGGAGGAGAAGGGGACGACTGAGGATGAGATGGCTGGATGGCATCACTGACTCGATGGACGTGAGTCTGAGTGAACTCCGGGAGTTGGTGGACAGGGAGGCCTGGCGTGCTGCGATTCATGGGGTCACAAGGAGTCGGACATGACTGAGCAACTGAACTGAACTGAACTCCTCTGCCTTTTCTAAAACCAGCTTGAACATCAGGGAGTTCACGGTTCATGTATTGCTGAAGCCTAGCTTGGAGAATTTTGAGCATTACTTTGCTAGCATGTGAAATAAGTGCAGTTGTATTGTAGTTTGAGCATTCTTCGGCATTGCCTTTCTTTGGGATTGGAATGAAAACGGACATTTTCCAGTCCTGTGGCCACTGCTGAGTTTTTCAAATTTGCTGGCATATTGAGGGCAGCACTTTCACAGCATCATCTTTCAGGATTTCAAATAGCTCAACTGGAATTCCAACACCTCCACTAGCTTTGTTCATAGTGATGCTTCCTAAGGCTCACTTGACTTTGAATTCCAGGATGTCTGGCTCTAGGTGCGTGATAACACCATCGTGATTATCTGGGTCGTGAAGCTCTTTTTCGTACAGTTCTTCTGTGTATTCTTGCCACCTCTTCATATCTTCTGCTTCTGTTAGGTCCATACCATTTCTGTCCTTTGTCAAGCCCACCTTTGCATGAAATGTTCCCTTGGTATCTCTAATTTTCTTGAAGAAATCTCTAGTCTTTCCCATTCTGTTGTTTTCCTCTATTTCTTTGCACTGATCCCTGAGGAAGGCTTTCTTATCTCTCCTTGCTATTCTTTGTAACTCTGCATTCAAATGGGTATATCTTTCCTTTTCTCCTTTGCTTTTGGCTTCTCTTCTTTTCACAGCTATTTGTAAGGCCTCCTCAGACAGCCATTTTTCTTTTTTGCATATCTTTTTCTTGGGGATGGTCTTGATCCCTGTCTCCTGTACAATGTCATGAACCTCATTCCATAGTTCATCAGGCACTCTATCAGATCTAGGCCCTTAAATCTATTTCTCACTTCCACTGTAAAATCATTAGGGATTTGATTTAGGTCATAGCTAAATGGTCATTCCCACCACAGAGCTGCCAGAACTTACATAGGACTGGGAAATAGAGTCTTGGAGGGTACCACAGAACCTTGTGCATCAGGACCAAGGAGGAAGGAGCAGTGACCCCACAGGAGACTTGCCTGTGGGTGTCCGGGAGTCTCTGGTGAAGGCGTGGGTCGGTGGTGGCCTGCTGCAGGATTGGGGGCGCGGACTGTAGTTTGAGTTTAACGGTTAGTAAATCACAGGATCATGGGTTTTCTGGCACCCGCTGTGTCCTCATTAGTTCAGTGGGAGTGCTTCATCTGTCTTGGAGGCTGACCAGGAGGACTAAACAGGGGAAGGTATGTTAAGTGTGCAACACAGTGCCTGGCGTGTAATCGACCTTGGAGAAGGTGAGTTCCTGCTGCAGCCCAACCCAAGGGGCAGACCCCCCACCAGCCTCACCCCACCTCACCTCTTGGAGAGCCTCAGTCGTGCCAGGCTTTGCTTTCTTGCTGCCACCCTGGCTGTGGCAGTTCCTGGGGCTTGGTTCCTCAAAGCCATTTCGAGTCTCTTGTTTTCCTCCAGCATCTTCCTCCTGGTGGAAGGAAGACTGCCCCCAGCTGGGTGGCCCCCGTGTCTGGGGTCGTACCATTCTGGTGCCTGAGCTGCTCTGCTCTTTTCCAAACCGGTCAGCAAGAACCCTTCTCTGCAGGCACACGCTTCCTTCCTCCCCCTGCCTCGTGAGGACCCGGCTCCTGTTCTCTGTGCTCCTCCTGCTCAGCTCTGTAGTGGGCTGGGACCTCCCAACAGCCTTTCCTTCCTGGGCTTCTTTCTGATAGTTTCTCCTCCTCCTCCTGCTTTGCTGCGTTCTCTTTCCCCCCAAACCTGGCCATCTCCCCAGCCCGTAATGTTCTGCCTGTGAATCCCCACCCCACGCCCTTCTGCAGGTAAGCCGTCAGGGCCCAGCTAAAGTTCATCTTTATCCCAAAGACTTCTAGACCTTTCCAGGTTCCAGAGAGCTCTCTCCTCCAAATTGGCTCAGTAAGCCCTTGGAGGGATGGATGCTATGTGAATTTTCCTGTGTCTGGTGCTTCTTGGTTCTTCTGGTTTGTAAGCTTCTTGGGAACAGGGAACCTTCTACATGAGACAGAACTTTGTCAATACTGATCTTTTAGTTGAGATACTATAAATAGTGCCTGTTTATTTAGTGAGACCAGGGTATGTGTTTGCTTATGTATGTATGTATGTGTGTGTCTTCCTCTCTCTAATCTCTATCTTGTCTGTCTTATGTGGTCATCGCATGTCCCCATGATGTGGCTATTGCCGTTTATTTTGCACTTGAATTAACTGAGGTTCAGAGATAGAAAGAACTGATCAAGACAAAACAGCTAGAAAGGAAGAGGGCCCAGTATCATAATTCAAGCACATTTCCCAGGCACCAAGCATGTGGTCTCTAAATTTTCCTTACTGAGTATCCCTTTCAGGAATATGTGTATCTTTGTGTGTTTGTTTGCCATTTATAAGTAATATGTATCTACTATAGTGTACACATTATGTACATTATGAAGCATCTATTACAGAAATATAAAGCAAAGCATAATATGAACCTAATAGATTGTGACCTCTGAATACCATTTCCCACTAAAAGAAACCAGCTTCTGGGAGAAGTTTGGAAAGTAAGCTTGGACTATCTTGTCATATCAGAGAGCAAGGAAGAGGTGAATTACTATTGGGGTCACATCAAAAAAATCAAGAGTCAACTTGAATAGATTCCATTGGCCAAAAATGGGTTGGTTGGAGCCACTGCAGTGGATTAAACCACATTATATATGCTGAAATCCACGTGTTTATAATAATATTAAAAAAAGATAAAATGGTGATCATTTTTAGAGAATTCTAGGTGATTAACTTATTATTTTGAAAACTGGTTAAAAAAAAGGAGGCGGGGTGGGGTTGGGATAAGAGAAGCATTTATCTTACCTTTCCTGAAAGAACCAGGACTCAGATTAGCAAATAGCTAATGAGAAGATTCTCTCTATAGAAGTACTCCAGCAAATAAATGAAGATAGAATTAGAACACCACACTTTGTAACCACCAGTGAATTAAAGGATTTGGCAATGATCATCAAAAATTGCAGATATCCCCCCCCCATAAAAAGAGATGACCAGATATTATGTTCTCCTAATAAACATCCATGGGTTTCCCTGGTGGCTCAGAGGTTAAAGCGTCTGCCTGCAATGCGGGAGACCTGGGTTCGATCCCTGGATTGGGAAGATCCCCTGGAGAAGGAAATGGCAACCCACTCCAGTACTCTTGCCTGGAGAATCCCGGACAGAGGAGCTTGGTGGGCTACAGTCCACAGGGTCGCAAAGAGTCGGACACGACTTCACTTTCACTTTCACTTTCAGTAGACGTCCATACCACCACCTACAGAATGTTCTTGCCAAAATATTTAATTTGAACCCAATGAAACTTCTTGATTTTTCATTTATGGGATACACTAGGCATGGAGGCACATGCTAAAATGATACTAAGGGAACATAATGGGCAAAATCCAGCCTGTAGAAGATTAGTTAGGAAAAACAATCCAAGTTCTTTAGCCAAAAAATTGCAAAAATAGAGAATGAGAGGTTGAGAGGGAGATCAATAGATTAAAAAGGATGGACTTCAGGTTCATATTTATCCCTCACAATGTATGGAGCTTGTTTGGATCCCAGTTCAAACTATAAAAAACATTTATAGAATAATTGAGGAAATGTTAACACTGGATAGGCAATTATACTGAGGAACTCTTGATGTTTTGGAGTACAATGAAGGCATTGTGGTTATTTTTAAGGAGGGAAGACTTGGTCTTTATAGGCTTGTTTTCAGATCCATGTGTTGGAATATTTATAGCTGTAATGACAAGTGTCCAGCGGAACATGGAGTGCTGATTGTCAATCGCCCGGAGCAGAACACGGTGTACCAGTCACCAAGCCCCAGGGGAGGACTGCAGACATTCTGCCCACTGCACCTTGGTATCGGAGTTGCCAGGAAAAATACTGGGTGGAACAACACTTTGCTTACACAGAGAAGAAGCAGAGTAAAAGCGGCTTCAGCAGTGGGCATGGGTCTCCATGGCCATCGGGTCTCTCCCAGGAGACAGTGGAGGGGCGGGCATGGCAGTGCACGCACCCTTCTTGGGATTAAAGAATCCCAACCCCTCTTTCATGGAGTCTGAAATATGAAGGTCGGGGGCATCTCTGGGGGAGCCATTAATATACAGACAAGCAGAACAAAGGAGGGCCCACTGGCCCTGAAACAGGGAAAGCTAGCCCCACAGGAGGCAATAAGCCCCATGGGCTCTTTATCTCTTGATAAGGAAGTGCTCCAAGGCGTCAAAAGTCTGCAGGCACAAGGTGGCCTTTGCAGCATATAGTGTCTGGGATTTGCTTCAAAGAATGTGGAAGGAGGAACAGACAGGGCGAGTAGGAGGCTGCGTAGAGGAGAAAACAGACTAGCCATGAATCACCAATTTTTGAAGTCGGATGGTTACATGGGCACCTGGGAAGCTCAGAATCTTATTCTACCTTTATATATATTTGAATTTTAAATAGCAAAAGTGGCTTTGTAATGATAGTATAAAATACAAAAAGGTCTTAATATTATCTTCCTTTACTCCCAGTGGATTGCCTGGCAAAGCATCCTCTGGGTGTGATCCCTACTTGGGAGACCACCGGCTTGGGATTCTGTTGTGCAGCATCGCCTCTCAACCCTGGGCCCATGGGAAGCATGGTTGTCAGAGGGGTCTCTTTCAGGAGGAAACCAAGGTCTGCACCCCATCTAAAGGCCTTCAGGGTCAGAGAGCTGACAACCAAATCAGCAGAAAAACAATCCAAGTTCTTTAGCCAAAAAATTGCAAAAATAGAGAATGAGAGGTTGAGAGCCTTGTCATCAGAATTCCTTCACTCTGTGGGCCATCAGTCCCTTTCATAAAAGTAGAAGATTTTCAAGATCCCTTCAGAAGGAAAGACTGGCATTGTTTAAATGAAAAAAAAAAAAAAAATTCAATGTTTAAGAAAAAAGACAAAGCTCTCCTTCAAGAAATAACAACCCTGCTAGCTTACTCCGGGTGTGAAATAATGTTATTGGCAATGAGATTAGGGTGTTCTATTTCTGTCTCAATAAACTTTCTCTCCCCTGGGTAGTATTCGATAGTTACTGCTTCTATGCTCCATTTGCATAGGCCTAATTTATTATGTGTTTACATGTTTCACTCACTCTGCTAAGGTGGGAGCCCAGTGATATGTTATTACTGTGCGTGCCTCTGTGTGTGCACGTGTCTGTGTGTGTACACTTGCACAAATATTGACAGGCTCCTCAAAGACACCTGACAGGTGGTGGGCTTTCCACGTCTCACAGCACCAGTCACCCCCCACCCCCACCCTGGCCACCCCAGGACGACAGGCACCTTCATGGGCTCTTGGCTTAGATCAAATGTGTCCTGAGACCCCATATAGTCCCTTCTTCTCTGAAAAGAAGCAGGACAATCCCAGGACAATGCTGTCTCCCTGTCACTGATCAGCTTCTGTATTTCCTACTTTGACTTGCTTTCCTGTATGAAGATGAAATTCCTCCTATTTCTGGGTGGGATGTCAGCGTGCACAGCACTTTTCTCAACAGAGTCATGTGAAGGAAATAAAGCAGATGCTATTATTTGCCCTTTTTCTCCACTGGAGACCCACCAAGGGCAATGGTATTTGCAGGTCAAACAGCAAGGGAGGAATCTGGCCCTAGGCCAGCTCTGATGGGAGAGCCACTAAATGCTTAGGTTCTTCACTGTTAAAAGATGGAGATGATGGTAATTACTGCACAGAGCTGTTTCTGAAATGATACATTATTTAAAATGCTCAGCAGAATGACTGGCATGTCAAAAAGTGCCGTAAATGTTACCAATGCTAGTGCTCTTTTCCAAGTATTGTGTTCTGAGACCTTGTAATAACAACAATTGGTACTGGTAGATAATAATAACAATGATAATAACAAAAAAGGTGACTTCCTACATACTGGCATTGTTTGAAGCCCTTTTTGTGAACAGACTCATTTATTTGTCACAACAGACCTATGTAATAGGCATTATTATTGTTGTTTAGTCGCTAATTTGTGTCCCACTCTTTTTCGACACCATGGGCTGTATGTAGCCTGCCAGGCTCCTCTGTCCATAGGATTTCCCAGGCAAGAAAACTGGACAGGGTTGCCATTTCCTTCTCCATGGAATCTCCGGACCCAGGGATCAAAACCCTGTCGCCTGCATTAGCAGGCGGACTCTTTGCTACTGATCCACCAGGGAAGCCCATAAGCATTATTATTAATCCTGTATTATGGATAAGGGACACAGAGATTGTTAGGTTGAAGGAACCTGGTAATTTGCTTGTCTTTTAAAATAGAATTAGCCCATACCTGGAGTATTTCCTCCTTCCCACATCTTTTCTACCATCATTCCTGACCGGTGACTGCCTTGGGGTTTCTAAATTCCCCATCACCCCTTGCTCCTAGGTCACCACCTCTGTAGCATCCACTCCCCGGCTTCCCTCCTTGTGTGTGATATTCCTTTATCTTATGTCTCAAGGGTTCCTTTGGTGAGGAATTTGAGCCTCGGAGTGGGCAGTAAACCACCCAGACCTACAGCGTGTCCTTGCCCTCCCAGCTGTGTTCCTGGATGCTGTAAGAGTGCAAAGGGCCAGGCTGCCTGCAGCCCCCGGAGTCCTCAGGAGGCCTGGACCACTGCACCAGCCGTGGCCTGGCCGGCATCCGAGCCGAAGGGACAAGGACACTCAGTAGGGGGCACCCGAGAGCCCACATGGCCTCCAACTCCCCTCCCTCCGGCCCCGCCGGCCGGGAAGGGCTTGGAATTTAATCCTCTGCATTCCATTCTGGGTTCCTGTGACATAATAAGGCCCAAGGAGGGATCTCGAGTGACTGGTCAGCAGAACCCTCAGCGCGATTTTCTATAGATAGCCAGGGCGTGTCTCGGGCCCGAGCCTTTCTGCGGGAGGAAAGTGCTTCCCCGCCGGGCTGGGCAGCGCCCTGTGCGGCAGGTGGGCGACGTGGGGGACCGGCTAGGCCCCGGGCTCGGGGGGACTTTGTCCGGCAGCAGGGGAAGGGACGCCAGGGATCCCGGGCCGGGAGAGGGAATTCCAGCTATGGCGTTTTGGAGAAAACTCTTTAGTTATTTGCCCTCACCGACCTCACCCCGAGATGGGACTGCGGCTGCGATGAGATGTCCCAGATACTGAGGCTCCAGCAGCCTTTGACGCCGGCTCTGCACAGATTCCGCGGTCTAAGCCGGGCTGTCCTTGGCGAGAGAGGCGTGTTTGGAATGTCGGTGCGGCCGCCGCTCTGATTGGAGGTTTGGGGTTTCAGAGTTCCTTAATTTGCATGACCATGCGGCATGCTTATTACAGTCCACAATAGAGGGTTGGAATTTGAAACTCTGTTTACCTTCCAGATTCCAAACAAGCAGCATTCCTATCAATAATGTCACATAAAGACCGGCATGATGGTATAGAATCCTAACATGACTAATATATTTTATTTTATCCTGTCTAGCGGTGGAAAGGACTTCTCAGGAGGCACGTATCTCTTTTACATAAAATAATAGCTAAGCTGCCAAGGGCTTTAATGACATAATTTCATCATGGGATTCTAGAGTCTTTGGTTTATGCGACCATCAAGAACCATGAGACGAAATTAATTAATGTAACTGGGACAAGCCCGAGTGCTGTGTTCCCATTCCCCTTATAAGTGAACGCAACTATTTTAATTGCCCAAACATTTGGTGGGTAGGGAGGTGGAGAAAAGCCTGTCTGATGTATTCATTAGCTGCAGAATAAATTCCTTAGAGGCAATATACTGTTGTTAAAAATATGAGCAGTTGAGTCAGACAGCCTGGGTTTGAATCCTGACTTGGCCTGAAATCTGTGAAAACCTGAGTGAGTTATTGATGTTTTCCAAGCATATTACTCATCTGTGAGATGAGGTTGCTGATATTTGCCTCTCAGGGTTAAGAGGATTAAACAAAGTCAGAATTGATGGGCTGGATGAATACAATATCTCTGAAAGGCCCTGGGTCCAGTGCTTGGAGCATAGTAACTGCTGATAGAAGACTGCTGTATTATTAATCCCACAGCAAAAGCAAAACATTCCTGAAATGGGTCCCTGACACCATGGAGGTCCAGGAATCTTAGCTGCTTCCAGCCAGGAGCTTCTCTTTTTAGCCCCTGAATTCCTTAAATGCCCCACATTTGTGAGTTGTATTATTCGCAGCCGGAGAGAGCAGGATGGCGGCCCCCACCCTGTCTGGAATCCCAGAGCACCTCTGAGATTCTGACCTAGCACAGCTGCCTGTTGCAAATAATTTAGGAAACATGAAACAGAACATATTGCAGTTCCACAGAAAGGTCTGAGGGGTGAACTTATGTGTCTGTCATGTATCTGCTTTCTCCTGCAGAGGACTGAAAGCAGGGCTCTGCCTGGAAGAATATCCCCCTCCTGCCAGGGGAGGAAGAGGAGCTCCTCAAACTCGAAAGATGGGGTCCATGCAAGTCCCATTTTCCCCTAAAATCTGTTATCGTGCTACTTTGTCCCTGGTGTCGAGAAGGGCTTCTTGGTAGATGTAAACAGAGCGCCTGCCTGTAAGTGGACCTTAGCTTTGTAATTCAAAATTATGATGTCACACCCTTCCTACATTATAGCTTCACGACGTTGGCACAGAACTGCATCTTTCTGCACCTGTTTGCTCTTCTTTTTACAGATATTTTGATGTGGACCATTCTTAAAGTGTTTATTGAATTGGTTACAATATTACTTCTGTTTTATGTTTTGTTTTTTTTTGGCCTCAAGGCTTGTAAGATCCTACCTCCTCAACCTAACCAGGGATTGAACCGCAGCCCCTGCACTGAAAAGTGAAGTCTTAACCACTGGGCTGCCAGCGAAGCCCCTGTTTGTTCTTAAAACCTGCAGGATGAAGGGAATGGAAAGCCCTTCGCTGGATGATTGGGTAGATGCAATGGCTTATTGCATGGCAAGTGCCCAGTACAGCTCCTGGCATATGGTAGACACCCTGTGAACCTTGCTTCTCTTCCAAAGGGCCAGGAAGCCTGAAGCAGAGAGGCAGTGCCCACTCAGCTCCCTCCCATTCTTTCCCAAGGAAGACGACCATAGGCGGAGAGAGAGTGCCATCTCAGAGAGGTACGCGTGGCGGTGTGATGTCATGTGCTGGGTGGTGGCGATGTAAAGGGTGACAGCCCACACCTGACCAGCCTGCAGGGCCCTTGTCATCAGCAGCAGCCCAGTTATTGATACACTCCTATACTGAGGCCTTCTCTGAGTACAGCAACCTAAATGATCTGAGAACAGGGATTTTTAAGGATCCAGATATTGCTGTCAACTATCAAAGAGAAAGGATGTTTTATTTCAAAAATGGTTTTTCTTTTTTGCTTGAAATCCAGTCACTCTTTCCTATTGTGATCGCTAGAACTGGGAGTCCCACTTCCTCTAGAATAGAGTTTAGAGTCTTTAAATATGCCCACCCATTTTCCTGGTCTAGCAATGGCAGCAGACAGTCATTAGATGGGGGGGGGGGGGGCAGGGGTGTGACATGCCCACAGGCTGTTGGCAGAGGCCTCGGTAGGATGCGTGTTCAGATTTGTCTCCGTAACTGGACCAACCGCTCCTTTTTAATAGCTAAGAATTTGTGTTCGATGTATGCACTCTCAAGCCTTTCCCACTTATTCTATGTGACTTTTTCCCATGTGCCTCTGCTCTCTCTGAAAATATTTTCTTCTCACCTATGTGAGTGAGCTGGTCACAGTCATTCTTAGGAACTGTGAATGGAGCTGAATTTATTTGCAGGTCAGCTCTGCAGCTGCCAATTCCTTGCAACAGATATTTGGAAAGAAAGAACCCTAGCTGCAAATAAATAAATAAATGTAGACGTGCTGGTTTTCACCTCTAAAGCAGGTACCATGCCTGTTAAGTCTTGTGTATTTCCCCAGGGCACCTAGAATAATAGTTCTTTCTAGTGGTTGGCATTCCATAAATGCGATAGTCTGTTTACCTTCCAGATTCCAAACGAACAGCATTCTGATCAAGAGGAAGAGACTCAGAGGCAACTTGAGTGGGAAAGGGGCTGCAGAAAATGGATCCTCCTCTTTTTAGTGACTCATTGTTGGTGATTGACACCATTATACAGCCCAGAAGGTCAAGTATAGACTTTACATGAAATTATTCCAGAAACATATCAATATAAAAGATGCTACATAAAATAGCCACTGGACACTCTCAGACTGCAATCACTGAAGAGGCTGAATCTTTGCTTGGTCTGCTTGATAGCACGCCTAGTACCATGTTACACAGAAATAAATAAATGTATAATTTTATAAAGAATAAATGCTGGGGTTTTCCTGGTGGCTCAGTGGTGAAGAGTCCACCTGGCAGTACAGGAGACATGGGTTCGATCCCTGATCCGGGAGGATCTCTCGTGCCGCGGAGCATGTGCCACAACTATTGAGCGTGTGTTCTAGAGCCCGTGAGCCACAACTGCTGAGCCCAGGTGGTGCCCACTGGCTTTGCAGCAAGAGAAGCCCTCGCACTGCTTACAACTGGAGCAAAGCCTGCACGTCAGCAAATGCCCAGCACAGCCAACAATAAACAGATCAAGAGGAATAAATGCTATTAGAAACGGACAAGAATGCTGAAAAGCTCAGTGGGTGGAGATGCCTCCATATTTGCAACATGTCTCTTCGGTAAATGTCTTGGTTGGGCTGGGCCTCAGTTATATTTGTAAAATGACCAGATTGTTGCTTCCTAAACGTTTTATCCATCAAAAACAATTCTAGGACATCCTCTCTCAGCCCCACCACCTCGTTTGCTTCACAAATATTTATTGAGCACTTAGTATGTGCCAGGCACTCTCCTAGGAGTTGGAAATACAATTTGCGAGGAAAAACAAATGCATTCTTTTGCCCTCATGGAGCTTATAGTCTAGTGGGAGAGACAGACACAAAATAAATGGCCATGCAAATAAAAATGCAATTCAAAATTGTGTGGAGTGCTCTGAAGGAAAACATGGAGATTATGAATCTAACACGGAAACCTGATTAGAGGTTGGGGGATCATAAAAAAGGCCTGTGATTGTATTTTTAATGCCCTTTGAGAAACCACATACTAATAAAAAATTACTGCCAATTGAATAAGGTTTTAAAAGTATTTGTATTTTATTAGGCACTACAGCGGGTGACTGAGGATGAGATGGTTGGATGATGTCACTGATTCAACAGACCTGAGTTTGACCAAACTCTGGGAGATAGTGAAGGACAGGGAAGCCTGGTGTGCTTGCAATCCACGGGGTCACAAAGAGTTGGACATGACTTAGCAACTTACAAAAGCAAGGACAGCAACATAGATATATATACACGTGGAAAAAACATAGTTTACATGTCTAAAGCAGCTAGAATCCACGAGTGCTTTGTAGTCACTGAGGACATTTACCCAGAATATACCTCATCTCCAACTACCTCCAACAGCAATTTGGCATGCTAAGTTTATTATTCAGTTATGTCTGACTCTTTGTGACCCCATGGACTGTAGCCTGTCAGGCTCCTCTGTCCATGGGATTCTCCAGGCAAGAATATTGGAGTGAGTTGCCAATTTCCTCTTCCAGGGGATCTTCCCAGAGATGGAACCCCTGTCTGTTATGTCTCCTGCATTGGCAGGTGAGTTCTTTAGCACTAGTCCCACCTCAGCCAGTTTAGTCGCTCAATCGTGTCCGACTCTTTGCGACCCCATGGACTGCAGCACTCCAGGCTTCCCTGTCCATCACCAACTCCTGGCACTTGCTCAAACTCATGTCCATCTCGTTGGTGATGCCATCCAACCGTCTCATCCTCTTTCATCCCCTTCTCCTCCCACCTTCAATCTTTCCCAGCATCAGGGTCTTTTCCAATGAGTCAGTTCTTCGCATCAGGTGGCCAAAGAATTGAAGTTTCAGCTTCAGCATCAGTCCTTCTAATGAATATTCAGGACTGATTTCCTTTAGGATGGACTGGTTGGATCTCCTTGCAGTCCAAGAGACTCTCAAGAGTCTTCCCCAACACCACAGTTCAAAAGCATCAATTCTTTGGCTCTCAGCTTTCTTTATAGTCCAAGTCTCACATCCATACATGCTATTGGAAAAACCATAGCTTTGACCAGATGGACCTTTGATGGTAAAGTAGTGTCTCTGCTTTTTAATATGCTATCTAGGTTGGTAATAGTTTTTCTTCCAAGGAGGAAGCGTCTTTTAATTTCATGGCTGCAATCACCATCTGCAGTGATTTTGAAGACCCAAAATATAAAGTCTCTCACTGTTTCCATTGTTTCCCCATCTATTTGCCATGACGTGATGGGAGCAGATGCCATGATCTTAGTTTTCTGAATGTTGAGTTTTAAGCCAACTTCTTCACTTTCCTCTTTCACTTTCATCAAGAGGCTTTTTAGTTCTTTGCTTTCTGCTGTAAGGGTGGTATCATCTGCATATCTGAAGTTATTGATATTTCTCCTGCAAGTTTGATTCCAGCTTGTGCTTCTTCCAGCTTGGCATTTTGCATGATGTGCTCTGCATATAAGTTAAATAAGCAGGATGACAATACACAGCCTTGACGTACTCCTTTCCCGATTTGGACCAGTCTGTATTCCATATCCAGTTTTAACTGTTGCTCCTTGACTTGCATACAGATTTCTCCAGAGGCAGGTAAGGTGATCTGGTATTCCTGTTGAAGAATATTCCACAGTTTGTTGTGATCCACCCAGTCAAAGGCTTTGGCATAGTTAATAAAGCAAAAGTACGTGTTTTTCTGGAACTCTCTTGCTTTTTTGGATGATCCAATGGATGTTGTCAATTTGATCTCTGGTTCCTCTGCCTTTTCTAAATCCAGCTTGAACATCTGGAAGTTCACGTATTGTTGAAGCCTGTCTTGGAGAATTTTGAGCATTACTTTGCTAGCATGTGAGATGAGTGCAATTGTTAGGTAGTTTGAACATTTTTTGGCATTGCCTTTCCTAGGGATTGGAATGAAAACTGACCTTTTCCAGTCCTGTGGCCACTGCTGTGTTTTCCAGATTTGCTGACATATTGAAAGCAGCACTTTCCCAGCATCATCTTTCAGGATTTGAAATAGCTCAACTGGAGTTCCATCACCTCCACTAGCTTTGTTCATAGTGATGCTTCCTAAGGCCCACTTGACTTCACATTCCAGGATGTCTGGCTGTAGGTGAGTGATCACACCATTGTTTTTATCTGGGTCATGAAGATCTTTTTTTGTATAGTTCTTCTGTGTATTCTTGCCACCTCTTCTTAGTATCTTTTGCTTCTGTTAGGTCCATACCATTTCTGTCCTTTACTGTGCCCATCTTTGCATGAAATGTTTCCTTGGTATCTCTAATTTTCTTGAAGAGATCTCTAGTCTTCCCCATTCTAATGTTTTCTTCTATTTCTTTGCACTGATCACTGAGGAGGTTTTCTTATCTCTCCCTGCTGTTCTTTGGAACTCTGCATTCAGATGGGTATATCTTTCATTTTCTCCTTTGCCTTTAGCTTCTCTTCTTTTCTTGGTTATTTCTAAGATCTCCTCAGACAACCATTTTGCCTTTTTGCTTTTCTTTTTCTTGGGGATGGTCTTGATCACTGCCTCCTGTACAATGTCACGAACCTCCATCCATAGTTCTTCAGACACTCTATCAGGTCTAATTCCTTGAATTTATTTGTCATTTCCACTGTATAATCATAAGGGATTTGATTTAGGTCATGCCTGAATGGTCTCGTGGTCTCCCTACTTTCTTCAATTTATGTCTGAATTTGGTGATAAGGAGTTCATGATCTGAGCCACAGTCAGCCCAATTTGCTTTAAAGATCTTAAGAAAAGTAGCTGGTTTTCTGACCAGGATTCATATGAACACTCAATGAAGGCTGAGTCAGGGGCCTGCTTCCCAGAAGCCAACATACCCGTCAGCTGATGGCCGCAAATATGTGTCCTAACTGGAAGTGCAGGACATCTCCCCACCACCTGGCAAAGTTTATTTACCTTCAGGCAGGTCTGATATAGATCATCAGTTCAGTTCAGCCACTCAGGCGCGTCCGACTTTTTGCAACCCCATGGACTGCAGCACGCCAGGCTTCCCTGTCCATCACCAACTCCCGGAGCTTGCAGAAACGTACTTCCATCGAGTCACCACAAGTCCTTTTGCCATTCAGTCCTTAGCTCACCAAGTGGAGGCAGCAAGGGCCTCTTCAGCATCCCTCACCTAACCCCAACGTTGTCCGTTTATATTTTATTTCCCAGGGCTCAACTGGGTGATTGTAAGTTACGTCCCAGAAACAAATGTGTTTCTGCCATGTCAGCCTCCTAGCTATGGAAATGGCTATACATCCTGGATTTATGTCTGGGTGGGGCAAGCTTCCATCAAAAATAGACAATTTCAATATTATAATCCCCCTGGGATAACCAGGGAGTAACAAGTTCAGATAAGAAACTAGGCCCAGGATGAGAACAATCCCCTTGAACAGGCAAAACCACTGAAGGATGGATGAGGAATTTACATTCAGCTTGCTGGCTGCCTGTTCTTTCCAGGAGGAGGGAAAGAGGAGTTTGGAGTCTATGTAAGGTCCAGAGCTGACGTTGAGGCAGTTCCATCCCTCACCTGGAACAGATGTGCAGAAAAGGAAGGTCCTTGCCCTGTTGGTGACCTTACTTATAACCCAGTCCCTGGATGGCAGAGATGGCAGTGGTGGCATATAGTCACTATTTGTTCAAAGAGTGAAGGGTCTGGAAAGGTGTTGGGGTGAGGGCACTGAGCCAGGCATGGACTAAAATAAACCTTAGATATACTAGAAGTGAGGCAGAGGAGCAAAGGAGGGCTTGCCAGGGAAGTCAAGCAGGGGAGGCACTGGGTCAGCACTGTTCCACTGAACCAGGCCGGGTGACGGAAGGAGTTGCATTCACAGCAAACACAGTGCAAGCTGCTTCGGGTCTCCACACACCCAGCACAGCGCTCTTGTTGCAAAAGGACCGTTCCCCTTGCAGAAAATCTGGCCTCACCATCTCTTCTGGTAGGAAGTGCCTCACATTTGTTTGAAATATGATTGCATTTAGAATTTACTTTTTAGAGACAGCACCTGAGGACATTCCCAATATGTAAAATGCACATATATCTGTCACCTGGGCCATTTCTGTTTTTATTTAGGTCCCATCAAAGTCTAAAATGGGAGTGGAGGTGACGAAGTGCTCACAGATAGCTGCTGAGGGCAGCCAAATGGAACCGTGGAAACCCTGTTCTATGAAACACATCCTTGCTCGGCTCTGCTCCACGCGCACCGTGCCCTGTGAGTCAGGCTCTGCACTTCGTTCAGAACCCACGAGCTGGTGTGAGTTGGGATAAGTCATGTAACCTCTCTGAGCTTCTCTGCTTTCTCTCTTTTCACTGTGATTATTTTATTTTCGTAATCATGTTTTTTGTATGACGTGAAAGTGAACAGGCTTCCAGAACTTAAATTCAGATTTTCCCAGAGTGTGGCATTAAAATATGTGCATGATTAAAATATCAAACAATTCAAAAGGTTTTGGAAAATAAAGAAACAGTGCCCTGGCCCACCCCCTCCACCCTCCCTCTTCTTCCCATAGACAACAGTCTCCAACATGCTTCTATTTTTAGTTCTGCCCGTGGTTTCTCTTTTCATCTCCAAATGGTATGTTTACACTGCTCTGTCTTGATCAACAACCTTAGTAGACATTGTCTATCCACTTCCTTTTAGGGTAGATAAAGTTTTAATTCTTATCCCCCACTCCCTCCCATGTTTTGAAAGTTTTAGCTATTTTGGTCACTCTGTAACTACTCAAACTGCATACAAACCCCTAATTCTTGTTGACTAACAGTCAATGATACCTCTGACTACTCATTCAGGAAGATGATGACAAAAGCGGAAAGTCTTTCTTCTACCTCTCCATCCACTTCTGCCTCCCAAATTCCATCTATTCTGTAACCACAATCAAGTTTCCCCTGCCTTGTTTATAGGTTGCTTCTAAAAACTGAAAACCAGAAAACAGCCTTTTCATTATGACTACGTAAATATCGTTACCGAGCCAAGCAGTGTGCCGTGATTACATTTCTTCTCCCTGGTCCCAATGTCATTACCCCAGTGCCACTCATGCAAAGTGTCTCAAACATCAAGAACAAACAGCCTTCTTTTTCATACTCATCCAGTTGCTCAAAATATGGTCCCCTTTCAGTTGAGTTCCTATTTGGACTATGACTTATGTGCACGCTTTGTTTTTGTACACATCTGTACACATTTTGTACACATCTGTGGTTTTGGATTTGCAATCTAATGCTAGTCAGATTCTCTTTCCTTATAGGTGACTAATTTTTTTTCTCTTTAGAAACTCTTAGAATTTTTCTGATTCGGGGTGTTCTGACATTTCACAGTGAGTGTGTCTAAGGAGAAGAATTGTTTCTTTGTTTCTTTCTGGGCATTTGGGAGCTCTTTTGTTTAGAAAACTCTGGGCCTTTTCTTTGTATATTTACTAGGCTACTTATCCTTTGTGTTTTCCTTGTTCTCTCTTGTGAACACCTAATAGGCAGATGGCAACCCACTCCAGTGTTCTTGCCTGGAGAATTCCCAGGGACTGGGGGAACCTGGTGGGCTGCCGTCCGTGGGGTCGCACAGAGTCAGACACGACTGAAGCGACTTAGCAGCAGCAGATTCTGCTTGGAATTGATCTTCTATATCTTTTTTCTTCACATTTTGCATCTTATTTTCTTTCTCCTCTATGCTCTAGTAGATTTCCTCATCTTTATCATTTCTAGTAAACATTAAATTTGGCAATCACGTTTTCTAATTTTTGAGAATTCTTTCTTGGTTTCTGATTTGTCCTTTTTCTTAGCATTATGTTCTCATATATATATATGTAATATCTACCCAAATCTTCCTGGAGTAGAATAATTATCTTAGTTTAGCCATAAAGCTTCCCAGGTGGCACAGTGGTAAAGAATCTGCCTGCCAATGCAAAAGTCGGGGGTTCGAGCCCTGGGTTGGGAAGATCCCCTGGAGATGGAAATGGCAACCCATTCTAGTATTCTTGCCTGGAAATTTCCATGGACAGAGGAGCCTGGCAGGTTACAGCCCAGGGGGTTGCAAGGAGTTGGATACAACTGAACACACACTGCACTTCAAACTCCTGTAACAAAGATGCTATAGACTGGAGGCTTAAACAACAGACACTCTGGAGGCTGGGATGTCCAAGGTCAAGGTGCTTGTAGAGGCAGCATCTGCTGAGAGCTCCACCCTCATGACTTTCCAGAGGTCGCTTCTCCTAGTTCCATTACATTGCGGCTTATGAGTCAACATATGAATTTTGAGGGGACACATTCAGTCCATAACAATGACTGTATATCAGGGATAGCCATGGTTTATACCTGAGTGTCCTGGCATAATTATTAACATCTCCTCCACATTGCTTTCACAATTGTCCCAGGCTGGATGATAAATTACACAGTCTCTTTACTGTGAAAATATTGAGAATTATTTTAAAAATCCTCTTCTGTTCTTGAATTATTTGATTCTTCAGGGTGACATTTTTAGGTTGCTATTTTTTAATCTTGATTGTCCATTGATATTTAAGAATGAGTCAGGGATTAGAAGCTCTGGGTCCGTAGAGCTAGAAGTAGAGTAGAAGTCAATATAGTTGCTTATTAAATACATTCTTTCAATAGTTATTGCGTTTTAAAAGTTATTTCAAAACCAAAAAAGACAAAAGAAAAATATTAAGATACTTTCAGCTCATTAATTTCCCTAGAGAAGAAAGTGCTTCTGAAAATAGAGAAAAAAGACCAAGGAGATTAAAAACTCAATAGAGAAAAAAAAAAATAAAAAAGCCCAGGACATGACACTGAAGACAAAATACAAATTATCCTGAAGTAGAGAAAAAGATGTTCAACCTCACTCATGACAAGACATATATACAAATGAAAAACCATATAAAAATGCAATTTCTCACTAATCAGAATCGCATTGTTGGCAGGGATACAGCGCAATACTGAGCTGTGATGGACAATCAAGCCACAGCTACGAAAATGTAGCAAATTTATCCATTCACTTAGCCCTTCTTCTCCTGGGGCTCTAGTCTATGTATCTGACATCTGTACAAGGTTATTTACAGCAACAGAATAGCAAAGGATAGAAAACAACCCAAATATTCATTGAAGGGGTAATTTCAAAGAAATTAAGATATATTGTACCAAGGAATACTATTCAGCAATAAAAGACAAAAGGAGGAAGATCACCAACTGCTAACATGGGGAGATTCTTAGGATGCTTTCTAAACTGAGAAAAGCAAACAAGCTACATATATACACACACATACATGTATATTCACATATGTATGTACATAATGTTGCTGGGCTTCCCTGGTGGCTCAGATGGTAAAGAATCTGCTTGAAATGCAGGAGACCTGGGTTCGATCCCTCGGTTGGGAAGATCCTCTGGGGAAGGGAATGGCTACCCAATCAAGTACTCTTGCCTGGAGAATCCCATGGACAGAGGAACTTATAGCCCTATAGTCCCAATAGTGGGCTATAGTCTATGGGGTCACAAAGAGTCGGACATGACTGAAGCAAATCAGCAAGCACATGTATATAATGTTACCTTTTGCATCAGTAAAGGAAGAAAGTTAACATATTAATCAGTATTAGCATAAAGAAACATTAGAAAAATAAGGAAGTTACCTAATAAGACAGAGATTAATAGAGATTGATGTGAGACATCTCAGTTTTATTTTTGATATCACGTAGCTAAAATATATATTTGAAAGAATGGAGTTAAAAATAAATATGCATGAAGGTTAAAAAATTATAATTTCCTATGACATAGTGTCTAAAGGGTTGCAAGCCCCACCAGAATTCCCAGACATAGAAACACATTTTCTGTACTAGCTTGATCTGTGTAGTGTTTCTGACTTAAATAATCAAAGACTATTCAAATTGGCAAAGACCTAGGGGTCTGCTTGTTCCAATCCCCTCATTTTGTGGATGAATAAACTGAGGCCCAGAGAGATTTACTGACTTATTCATGGTCACGTCGTAGTTCAGAGGAGAGTCAGATTTTATTCTAGTTGGCTTTCAGCTCAGTATTCTTTCCATGGCCTTGTGCTCCCCAGGTACTCAAGAAATGAGTTAAGGGACACAAATTCATACCATATTGCTTTCACTGGAACATAATGCAACTGACCAATTTGTTCACTGAATATTTTATCAGACCTCTCTTATAACCTAGACCCTATGCAGGGGCTGGAGCCACAACCAAGTCAAGGAGATCTTCACTCCCTCTTACCTGCACTCTCCCTCCCACCGAACTGGATGCCCCAGTGAGAGTTAGCCCATTAGTCATGGCGTGTTCTTATCTGGTCTCTCTCTCTGCTACCTCCTAGGCGATGTCAGGTCCTGCCTCCCCTCCAGATTCCTCAACTCTTAGACTCAACCATGGCCAGCCAGGCAGAAGGCAGATTCTGAAAGTCTGGCTGGGCAAGGTGACATCAGCAAACACATCAAGACCGTGTTCTCTGGTTTTCTAAGGCTTGGAGCTGTAAGGTGAAGAAAAGCTAGATGTGGATCCAAAGTTGAGAAGCATCAAGGAAACAGGCAACGCAAGACTGAAGAGGATGGAGTGGACAGTGGGTTTGGAGCTGCTGCAAAGATGGCTTTGCATTGGGACAGCCTGTGGAACAAACAATCCCCTGAATCTCAGTTGCTTATTACAACAAAAGTTGTTTTTTTTTTTTCTTGCTCGTGAAACATCTTCTCTAACTTTAGTGCCTGTCCAGAGCAGCTCTCCTCTCTGTAATGCTGATGGGACCCAGGCTTTTGTATTGGCATCCCGAAATCTTGGCTTAAAGTCACATGGCTGGAGAGATGGGGCAAAGAGAACTGGGGGAAAGGGTAGAATGGAAGCAGGGAAATGCCTCAGCCCAGAGTAACGTTCATCACTTCAGTTCATAGTCTGTTGGCCAAAGATCCCACTCTGACTACAAAGGGGCTGAGAAACTGCATGCGGGCGATTTGGTGAGCAATACCGTTCACCACAGGAAGGACCACCGTGCCTGCTTGCATGCTGTCTCCGTGGCACTGGATGGGGCTCTTCAGACGGTAGGAACAAGGCTAAAATGGGGCTGAATGGATCCTTCCTTTTTTCCTAAGTGCTCACACATTACTTCCTTAACAATCCTTTTTTTTTTTTTTTTTGAACATTTTTANGAATTATGTTATCAATAATTTACATATAATAGATTTATATCTATATTAATTTGTATTAATCTTGTATTCTACACAAATATATTTAAAATTTTCTATCTCATACATTGCATCCTGCATTGGATATCGACTGGCGATTCGTTTCTTACTTGATAGTATACAGAAACAATCCTTTTTTTTAAGAGGAGGAAATTTGAAAATTTTTGGAAAGATTTATTTGCCACTTCTTTTTGGCCGTACTGGGTCTCTGTTCCTGTACCCGGGCTTTCCCTGGTTGCAGCAAGCAGGGGCTCCTCCCGAGTTGCGATGCTCCAGCTTCTCACTGCAGCGGTCTGTCCTGGTGCCTGGCACAGGCTCTGGGCACGCGGACTTCGGTCGCTGTGGCATGTGGGCTCAGCCACCCCACAGCATGTGGGATCTTCCCGGACCAGGGATCAAACCTGTGTCCCCTGCACTGGCAGAAGGATTCCTAACCACTGGAGCACGAGGGAAGTTCCTTAGCATCCACTTTAAAAAGACTTTATTAAACATTTGAGAGCGTTAGCCACCCAGTCGTGTCCGACTCTTTGAGACCCCGTGGACTGTAGCCCATCAGGGTCCTCTGTCTTAGCATTTATTTACAGTTGTGCCAGGGAAAATTCTGATTCTTTAAAATAACAAAGGGGTAGAAATTTCCTGCCTCTGAGAAATTTAGACCCAGGAAGAGTTTTTCTGTTGTCCTTTTAGATTTCAACCCCAAACAATATTTGGGTGTCATCTGCACAGTTTAGAGCCTCGTCTGGTGAGATGTGTTCTTCCTTTTTTTGTTTTCAGAAGTCCGAGCAGTCCTGGAGTCCCATTTTTTTGAGGGAGCAGACACAGAGCATTTTGCTCACAGAAAGGAAACTGAATGGACCACTTTTATTACAGCTTTTCTGGGGCCAAGATGAGGGTCTATGGTAAAAAGTCAGTTCCATGTTCTTTACTACAAATTAAGTGTGCTAGGTCACCTACATATGAACGAGTTCCCTTCTGAGAGTGCATTCGTACGTCCAAGTTGTTTGTAAATTCAACAAAGTTAGCCTGGGCACCCAGCTAACACAATTGGCTATATAGTACTGTGCTTATAATAGGCTTATAACAGTTTCTGCAGAAAATAATACATAAAAAACAAACACAAAATAAAACCCAAAACAGAAAACCCACTTTTAATCTTCTAGTACAATACCTTGAAAAGTATAGTGGTACAGTACAGTGGCTGGCATCGAGTGAACAGGCAAGAAGAGTTACTGAGTGGAGGAGGGAGAGAAGGGGGGAGATGGCAGAGCGGAAGGGCGTCGGCAACAGAAGACGGAGGGCAGGCTGAGACGTCGCTCACGCCTGGTGTTGACGGAACGCAAGTCCACAACTTTGAAAGTCTGTAACTTGAAGGTTTGTATGGAGGGGACTTTCTGTAAGCACAACATAATTTTGGATACGGAGGATCTCACTTCCCATATTCCCTTGAGCATCCCTGAAGTCAGAACACACACACAGACACACACATCCTTCACGGTACTCAGGCAGTGTGCATCTTGAATGGGTGCGCATGCTCCCCGGGGTCTGGGCTGCACCTGCAGCCCCAAAGGCGGGAGACTGACCTCCCACAGCCCAGCCCCCAGCGCGCCTCCTGCCTCCTCTAACGGCTCCCCTTCTCCAGGCTGGTCCCCCCACCTTGTTTCAACAATGTGGATTCTTACTCTCCCTTGCGAGTCATTATACCACTCTCTTCCCCACATGGCTTTCCCAAACCAGCCCACTGGGGCCCAACTCTCCTCCAGACTTGGCAGTCAGTCTTGAATGGCTTTAAGACATCCATCTCCCTGTTGAGTTGTTGATCAGCCACACTTTTATTGTTTATTATTCCTCATTTAGCCAGATCTTGTAAGCATGAGACCATTTCACTGTTCTGAAAATGTATATATTCAGCTATTTTAACCACATATGCCACATACCATCCTAAGTACTCTACAAATGTAAACTCACTTCATTCTCATGACAACCCTATGATGCATTTGACAATATTTACACTTGTTTTGCTCACTGAGGCACAGAGGTGTTAAGTAATTTACCCAAGGTCACACAGCTAGTGAGTGGCAGGGTTAAGATTTGAACCAAAACACTTACTACTTAACCCCTAATAAAATGCCTGCTGCAAAGTGTTTTGATATGTGATGGCATTTAGTGATCTTTTTACTTGGATTCTTTTAACCAGATAATGACTTCAAGTTTTTAAGCTGAACTACTCTCCAAGGCATTAGCTCCAAATAATCAGACAATGCAATGGCAACTGAGCTTCCATTGCTATTTGTTTGTGAGTTTAACAGAGGCGAACCCCTTGCAAAGTGTTTGCCATGTAAATTACAGCTATACTAACCCTCGGGCCTGGGTTGTAGGGCTCAAAACCACTGCAATTCCCTGTTGTCCTCTCAAAGCTTAGCTCCCCACACCATGCTCCATATCTTTTTCCAAGTGGGCAGTGAGTGAGCTGAATGGAGTGATCTGCGGGGCAGCTCATGCTAGAATACTGCGGCTCTCAGTGGGACTGGTGCTGTCCCCTCAGGGACATTTGGAAATGTGAGGGGAGGCAGTGTTCTTGGTCCGTCACAGTGACTGGCTGTCTGTTGGCATTGAGTGGACCATTGTCCAGAGCTGCTCTCGCAATGAAGAGCTGTCTGCATCCCACATGACTCGTCTATCCTACTGGACAATTCTGTAGGTGAAAAACCTGTTTCCAACCATACGAGCTTAGAAGCACAACACAGTGTTTAGGGTTTTTAAGTTTTGTTTACTGTTTAGGGCACAGTTGCTTTCCAAAGAATGCAACCATGTGTAAATCAGGGGATGACTGTTCTTTGTTTTGTTAGGAACTTTATCAAAGGACTATTGTGCCATTGACAGGGATTCTGCTTGTCATTTTGGGGCCATCCATGTAAGATACACTCAACCTACATCGGTAGCTGGTGTGTCCATGGGAATTTCTCATGGGTACAAGCATCTGATGACTCCTTCATGATTAGCAGTGTGGTCGTTTGCATGTTGAGATATGTGTCATTATATTGTATGTTACCTTCCTTGTATATTATGTATATCACCAACTTTTCTGGATTTGGGGCATGCTGGTGAAATTCTACACCTCTGGATTGATTTTCCAACCACCGAGATGCTCCTGGTCAAACACATCATCATGCTCATCATCAACAATTTTCCTGAGTGTATAGATATTACCACTGGGCAAGGTATTGATTTATTTGAAATTATCTATGCATATAGGTTCTATAATCTGTGAATTTCACTTAGGAGGCAAAAAAGCATGATAAACAGTTCTTTTAGGAGGGGTCATTGTGTCTGGTGGGCCAAAGATGCCTCTCCAGCTCCCCATAGCAGGAGGCGGTGTGTGCACAGCAAACCCACAAATGCACAGTGCACTAGGGAGTGAGCAGGGACGACACCTGTCCCAGTCACAGCCCAGCTTAATCACCACATTGCACGTAACGATCAGGTTGCTGCCGTGCTCTGCAAGCAGCTGCAGGAAATCAGAGTGGCTGAGGGCACACTCCTCCCTGAGTTGCTGGAATCAACTTTGGCTTTGATTTACAAGAGCTAGCAATTGCGCTAAGCAGATGACAGATCAACAGACGTCTTTCCATTTGCAAGCACCTGGGAAAACCTCCTAATAGGCCTACTACACTCTTGGCACTTCATGAATATGGAACAGAAGTTCATTTTGATTGAAGTAGGAGATACTGGTCTATTTTTTCTGGATTTTGGAGGGAATGCTGATGAAATTCTACTGTTCTGGCTTGATTTTCTAACCATAGTGATTTTTCTGGTCAAACACATCATCATCATCACCATCATCATTGACGCTTTTGCTGAGAGTTTAATTACCATTCATAGCATCAGTGCAGAGACAGCTCATGTTGATAGCACTGAAGATGATCACTACAATTTATATTATCCAGCTCACTTTTTCAACATTCAATAGATGTCTACTGAATTCTGCTCTGAGCTAGTCTGTGCCATGTACAACTCAGAAGATATAGGCACCTCTATAATGAAGTTCACAGATTCAGGAAAGAATGGATATTAACAAATGATTACACAATTATGGGTGCAGCTGATTTAATTATTAAAAAGAGGAAAGGTGTTTATTGAATTTCCTATAGGTACCTGAAGTCATCTTGTTACCCTCAAACTTGCTTCTCCCTGAAAATGCTGATCTTAGTTATCTGGACTTCTTCCAATTGATTCTTCAGAAAACTGAGTCATCTTGGCTATCGGTTCTTTCTCACTTCCCACTCCTGGCAACCAGTTAATCACCAAGGACTGCTAATTTTACCTCCCCAATGTTGTTCCAATGTGTCCCTTCCTCCATGTGCCCACACCTTTCTTCATCATCAGCTTGGACACTTGTAGCATGTGACATGTGACATGTCTCCCCAGCCTTCAGTCCTGCCTGGGTATCAGTCAGGATTCAGGTACAGAGAACAGCATCCACTGCATCCGGTCTGGAGAGAACGTAATTTGTTGGAGGGCACTAAATGGTTTACGGAATTGCTGGAAAAGCTGAAGAAACACGTTGAGCTTTTGAAAACGGCTTTGGAGCCACATTGCAGAACCTGGATACCAAGGGAACTACAGCCTTTTTTATGATCAGGAAGCTGCTTGCCAAATAGAGAAGCTTGTGCTTCAGCCGCCAGTTCCAGAACTGTGGCTCCGCTGCCATCACGGGGATGCCAGTGTGATCAGGAAGCCATGACAATGAGCAAACAGCCATAATTAGAAGCAATCTTGATAGAGAAACCCCTGCAGAAAACCCCGCCATCTCCATGCACAGCATAACCAGCAGAAACCCAGCCCCTTCTTGGTTTCCACTTTCTAGACCTTGGACAGGTCTAGACCAACTGATGAAAGCCTAAATCGGATCCCGGGTCCTCGTCCTGATGGAGTCTCAGGGGTGTAGCTTGCACCTTTCCAGCCCCTGCAGAGCTGCAGTAGGGGAAGCCTCTCCAGGGGAGGGTTAAAACAGATGTGCCAAGTCCCCAGGCCCACCACACTCCTTTTAAAGTCACCAGTTATGAGTCTACATAGAAATCTGACCACGTGGCCCTACTGCTGAAACCCTTTCAATGGCTGCCCCTAAAATCAAGTCCAAGGGTCTTTGTCTATCTTTTCTCTCGTATCATAACAGCCATTCACACTTGACTCTCTGACAGTACTGGGGGTGTTCTCTGTACTCTGTGGGGTCCCCGTCTTTGCTCCTGCTGTGCCCTCTGTCTGGAGCGCACTCCCCACCTCACCTGACTAACTTTTACTCGGCCCTCCAGATTCAGTTCAGGGGTACCAGGAAACCCTTCTTGAACTTTAGGGGCTCCCAATGCAACTCCCTGGGCAGGCCTAGATCTTGAAACTAACTGCTCATATATCTGCCAACGACATTAGATGTGTCTTCTCTTGCAGCAGCAACTGAGTCTGAAACCCCGTGGACTGTAGTCCCCCAGGCTCCTCTGTCCATGGAATTCTCCAGGCAAGAATACTGGAGCGGGCTGCCATTCCCATCTCCAGGGATCTTCCTGACCCAGGATCAAACTGGGATCTCCTGCTTTGCAGGCAGATTTATTATCATCTGAGCTACCAGGGAAGTCCCAAATAAATACCTGTTAGCCTGAAAGGAATGGTACCAAAGTAAGCATGTCTTCATTTGGGGTGCCCAGAAATCAGACTTTGAGACCAAGTTTGCATACAGGATATTTTTTTCTTTTTTTTAATTTTTAAATTATGAAAGTATGATAATACATTTACAGAAGACTTGGAAAATACAGAACAGAGTTACATATAGTTCCTGTATATATTACAATTATTTTTAAGCAGATAAATTAATATTTTTAGTTGGAGTTTCAATATCAAACTCTCAAAAATTAATAGAATAAATATACAAAAAAGGTAGAAGGGTATAGTAGACCTGAAAAGCACTATGAACCAATTCAAAATACTTAAGATTTATACAATTTTCACACAACAGTAGGATACACATTCTATTCAAGACTATAAACTAGGAGACCCTGGAACATATCCAGGGTCATAAAACAAGGTTGCATGCAGGAAATTTATTGGAAATGTCCTGGGCATCAGTTTCTGCAGTGAAGGGTGTGTGTGAGTGTGTGTGTGTGGCGGGGGGTGGGGGGAGGTGGTGATTGAAGCAAAACTGGGCAAAGGGAGATGCTGGAGTGTGGTGTTAGACCTCAGCCAATCCCACAGTGTGCTCAAGAGCTAGAAGCCCCTTTAGAGTTGTCCCACTTTGAAGCAATAAGACTGGGCCTCTATGTCCCCATGTCAGGCAGTCGTTAATGGTGGGCAGATAGCGTCACAGCGGGCTCAGCAGCTCCCTTCAGCTGAGGGCAATCCTAGAAGGTGACTACAGTCAGTCCACTACACACAAGCAAGTTCCATTCTGAGAACACGTTCATAAGTCCTATCTGTTTGTAAGCTTGTTTATAAATTATAAACAAATTTAGTCTAGGTATCCAAGTAACACAATCAGCTGCATCACTGCTGCTTTCATGCTCGCTTCTGGACATCCTGGGCATGAAATAAAGATGCTGTACTACTCTAATCTATGTGGTACTGTACAGTATAGTGCTTTTACTTTATTGACTACGCCAAAGCCTTTGACTGTGTGGATCACAAGAAACTGTGGGAAATTCTTCAAGAGATGGGATCACTAGACCACCTGACCTGCCTCCTGAGAAATCTGTATGCAGGTCAAGAAGCAACAGTTAGAACTGGACATGGAACAACAGACTGGTTCCAAATAGGGAAAGGAGTCCGTCAAGGCTGTATATTGTCACCCTGAGTATTTAACTTATACACAGAGTACATCATGCAGAATACTGGGCTGGATGAAGCACAAGCTGGAATCAAGATTTCTGGAAGAAATATCAATAACCTCAGATATGCAGATGACACCACTCTTATGGCAAAAAGTGAAGAAGAACTAAAGAGCCTCTTGATGAAAGTGAAAGAGGAGAGTGAAAAAGTTGGCTTAAAGCTCAACATTCAGAAAAAGAAGATCATGGCATCCGGTCCCATCACATTATGGCAAATAGATGGGGAAACAGTGGAAACAGTGAGAGACTTTATATTTTGGGGCTCCAAAATCACTGCAGATGGTGACCTCAGCCATGAGATAAAAAGATGCTTGCTTCTTGGAAGAAAAGCTGTGACTAACCTAGACAGCATATTAAAAAGCAGACATTACTTTACCAACAAAAGTCCGTCTAGTCAAGGCTATGTCTTTTTCAGTAGTCATGTATGGATGTGCGAATTGGACTATAAAGAAAGCTGAGCACCAAAGAACTGATGCTTTTGGACTATAGTGTTGGAGAAGACTCTTGAGAGTCCTTTGGACTGCAAGGAGAGCCAACCAGTCTATCCTAAAGGAAATCAGTCCTGAATATTCATTGGAAGGACTGATGCTGAAGCTGAAATTTCAATTCTTTGGCCACCTGATGCGACGAACTGACTCATTGGAAAAGACCCTGATGCTGGGAAAGATTGAAGGCGGGAGAAGGGTACAACAAAGGATGAGATGGTTGGAGGGCATCACCGACTCAATGGACATGAGTTTGAGTAAACTCCCAGAGTTGGTGATGGACAAGGAAGCCTGCCTGGCGTGGCTGCAGTCCATGGGGTCGCAAAGAGTCGGACACGACCGAGCGACTGAAGTATAGAACCCAGAAGCACAGCTGCTTGTAGAGGATGCACGTATGTGACAGTGCACACCAGGCATGTGAACTAGCTTACGTGACTGGACATGCGAACACACGTTAGCGACTTTGGAAGCTCGTAACTTGAAGGCTCATATGTAGGCGACTTACTGTACGTGACTACATTAACCAGAGTTTGATCACAGAGGATGAAGCTCTAGGATGGATATATGGGTGAAAGGAGGGAGGATGGATTGATAGACACATAGATAACATTTATAGTTGAGGTAATTAAAAAGAAGGAGCTAGCTAGCGTTTGATCTTATGCTATTGTGGAGTCTTTTACATAGTTCGTGTGAGATTGTTGTTTCTGGTTGATGCTGGAGCCTGAAGTTCAAAAGACAGGTAGTCAAGAGAGGAGACGGAAGAGAAACGGGGAAAGCAGGACAAATTGGAACCTGAGAGGTTGAGCTGGAACCCAGCTCAGTTTCTCTATCCAAGCTACCATCTTAACTAACGGGTGGTGAGAGAAAATGGCACCCTTCATCATGGAGGTAAGAGCTGTAAGCCAAGAACTCTCCCAGCACCTGGAGAAATGAGTATCTCAGGGCTGAAAGCTGGAACCTGGGCAGACAGCCACAGTTGCCACTCCTGAGTGCTGTACAAAATATACGACCCATGTGTTTCATTCCCTTGAGGGCCTCAGTATCCAAGGATGACAGAATCTGGGCTGCAGGAAAAAGACAAACAAATTACAAAAGATGTATGATGTGTTGCTATTTTCATGGGGACTATGGAAAGCAGGGTTTGGAGGATGAAAGCCCGGGAAACACTAATTTGAAAACAGCAGCTTCTACTAGTGAGTTGTACATTTCTAGGGGAACTTGGAGAAATCTATTCACTCTTCCTTCAGTCCTTCCTACTCCTCACCTTTATCAAAGATGGCACAGTGTGGCTTCCTCAATCCTAGCATTCTTGCCCTGAGGTACCCAAAGAAGATTTCAGAATCCCTCTTAGCACAGCTTTCCAGATAGGCACACCAACTGATTGGCTAGAACTTAATAGTCATCCCTCTCCATAATCAATTCCAGTCATTCATTCCTAACTTATTGTTTCCCCTAAAAATTTGTTTCTCGCACCATCTTTACCTACTATCACAGAGCTAAAAACCCAGGACCCTAGTCTCTGTTGTGTATCCCTGGCCTTAAAATCAGGTAGAGTGAAAGGATGGAGACTTTCAATCCTGTTACTCCCGCTGCTGCTAAGTCGCTTCAGTCGTGTCCGACTCTGTGCAACCCCACAGACAGCAGCCCACCAGGCTCCCCTGCCCCTGGGATTCTCCAGGCAAGAACACTGGAGTGGGTTGCCATTTCCTTCTCCAATGCATGAAAGTGAAAAGTGAAAGTGAAGTCGCTCAGTCCTGTCCGACTCTTCGCGACCCCATGGACTGCAGCCTACCAGGCTCCTCCGTCCATGGGGTTTTCCAGGCAAGGGTACTGGAGTGGGTTGCCATTGCCTTCTCCACATGTTACTCCAGCTACTTCATTATTGCACAGCCCTGCTTCTTGGGGACCTGGATTTAGGACCCAAGATAAAAGCTAATGAGAACAAAGGCAAGTGTGAGGGGGATAAGTTCACCTGCCATTTCTGGAATAGAAACTGTTCTTAAGAAGCAGGCATTGTAAAGAAATTAGGGGAAAGGAAGGTTAAAATTAAAATGTATGCAAAAATAACAGGGAAACTTCAACTTCCATTAATAACAATTCTGAGGAGGATATCTTTACCGGTGTGCCTTGCTTTCAGCAATGGATGGATAGGTAGTGAATTTTAAAATTCAACCTGCTGGCTTAGATGATCATTTCAGAAACCTTGATCTCCGGTTTATTACCTTAATATTTTAACAACGCATTAATAGTGTGGTCCTCTGGTCTTATTCCCCAATTAATTTTCTGTAAGCAAGCATTTACATGTTAAGAAATCTCTTTGTAAGGCAAATGACTCCTTTGTAGTGTAAATAACCCCTCAGTTTATCTAATATTGATATCACCTGCTGCTCTAATAGAAATTTACATTTTTCAAAGCACGACCATGCTTAAACGCATTTGATCACCTAAAAGACTTTGTAGGGTAAGTGTAGGGCCACTGTGGCTTCCAGGCTCTGAAGAAGAAACGGGAAGTGTGTCATGAAAGTACTTTGTTTAACCAAGTTCACATGGCTAGTCACAGTTAAGACTAGATTCCATGTCATCTGACTTGTGGCCAGAACTAACTGTGTTTCCATTGGAGTGTACTATGTCAAGTTACATGTCTGCTCATTTATTTTTTGACGTGACATCAGCTGTATCAAGTTCTCTGAATTCAAGCCTGTTCTAAAATGATCTGCTTGCAGAGGAATTAAGTAGTAGTAGTTTAGTCTCTAAGTCATGTCCAACTCTTGCAAACCCATAGACTACAGACTCCTCGGTCCATGGGATTTTTGAAGCAAGAATACTGGAGTAGGTAGCCATCTCCTTCTCCAGGGGATCTTCCCGACCCAGCAATCAGATACACAGATGACACCATCCTTATGACAGAAAATGAAGAGGAACTGAAGAGTCTCTTGATGAAAGTGAAAGAGGAGAGTGAAAAAGCTGGCTTGAAACTCAACATTTAAAAAGCAAAGATCATGGCATCCAGTCCCAATCACTTCATGGCAGATAGATGGGGAAACAATGGAAACAGTGACAGATTTTATTTTCTTGGGCTCTAAAAATCACTGCAGATGGTGACTGCAGCCATGAAATTAAAAGATGTTTGCTCCTTGGAAGAAAGGCTATGACCAACCTAGACAGCATATTAAAAAGCAGAGACATCACTTTACCAACAAAAGTCCATCTAGTCAAGGCTATAGTTTTTCCAGTAGTCATGTATGGATGTGCGAGTTGGACTATAAAGAAAGCTGAGCACCAAAGAATTGATGCTTTTGAACTGTGATATTGGAGAAGACTCAAGAGTCCGTTGGACAGGAGGGAGACCCAACCAGTCCATCCTAAAGGAGATCAGTCCTGAATATTCATTGGAGGACTGATGTTGAAGCTGAAGCTCCAATACTTTGGCCACCTGATGTGAAGAAGTGGCTCATTTGAAAAGACCCTGATGCTGGGAAAGATTGAAGGCAGGAGGAGAAGGGGATGACAGAGGATGAGATGGTTGGATGGCATCACCGACTGGATGGGCATGAGTTTGAGCAAGCTCTGGGAGTTGATGATGGACAGGAAGGCCTGGAGTGCTGCAGTCCATGGGGTCGCAAAGAGTCGGACACAACTGAGCGACTGAACTGAACTGAATCCTAATAGGGAAACCAGATGAAAGCCTATGTGTTGAAACCCACCTGTTTATGGGACCCATTTTCCAGGGCTGCTTCCTCATGCTCGGGTCCCATCCTCAGCCCCAGGTGGTTTGAAAGGAAGACTCCAGAAGCCAAGGATCCATCATCAACTGGTGGTAGAAATTGCATTTGGGAAAGTTATTCTGTGCTAAGCCCAGTCACTGTCTTCTCTGGAGCTCTTGGTATGCTGGCATCAGACATAACATGCTTGGTGGGCAGAGAGGGCAGGGAGAGATGCCTCAGGCTCCACCGCCGAGGAGCTGTGTGGCCTCGAGTGTGTTAATCAGCCTTTCTGGGCTTCAGTTGCTGCATCTAACAGGGGCTGTGTTAGCTCCTGCCTCACAGGCCTGTTGTGAGAATTCAGTGAAATCATGCCCACAAAACCTCAATGCTCGAACACCTAGCAAGTACCAAAACGTGTTAGCTGTGGTGGTAACTTGGCCTGGGGCCGTCATATCATCTGAGCTCCTTCCACTTCTGTTTCTGATGGCTGTCTAGTCTGCTCTACAGGAAGACTTTGTCCCCAGCAACAGCAGATCTGTAACCTTCTAGATGTTTAGAGATAGAAGGGACCTTCGGGAAACCCCTCGTACAGGAAAGGGACCCGTGGGTGGTGAAGGGGTGCCTCAGTGATGCCATGGTGTTGGCAACATTCTTGCAGCCACCTCACCCTTCCATGGGGTGTTTCCTACGACCCTCAGGCTCTGACACCAGATTTCTGGGTTTGAGTCCTGCTGCTTCTATTGCTAATAGCACCGTCGCAGGGAGACCCTCAGTCTCATCATGGCCTAGCGGAGCCTCTTCTGCAAGGTGGGGAGAGTAGCTTGTACCTCATGAGCTTTGAAGAGAACTGACGGGAGCCGTCTCTTGTTCACGGAAAGGCCTCAGGGAGTGTAGACTGATCCAAGCACGTGGGACACAGGCTGAGCTGCCTTCACCTCGAGGGCCCCGAGGATTTCAGAAAGCCCTAGGCCCCAGCTCTGCTGACTTGTCACGCTCCACGGCCGCAGCTGACCCACCACCCTAACATCTTTAGCGGTTCTAGCAAGTCCTCCCCAGCAGCTCCACTGAGTGGCACAGCCTAACCCTGTCTGCTAGCTTCACAAAATCAATCTAAAATGACTCCATGAGGGTGGCCGGCCAGAATTAGCAGTCATTTCTGAAGGACAAGAAAACAAGAGAGCCAGACAAAGTAAACCCCGTGTTGCCTGTGTGTGCTGTGTCAGCGACAAAAGGCAGTCAGGATTAAGCTGTCCCTGGGGTCTGCTCAGGACCCAGGAGCTGTTTGTCTGAACCCCACCTCCACCCCCAACACCCCTGCCTCACACTTATGACCCCAGACACGCCTGATGAGCTCGGGCCCAGAGTTCTGAGCTAGAATTCCCAGGACTTCATGTTGCTTTGACGTGTCACAGACAGAATGCCCTGAAGTTAAAAAACCATACCAGAGTCCCCAGAACTCCCCATCAGCAGAAGGGGAGGAACAGGTGGCTGGGGATGAGTGGAGGAGAGAGAAGAATCCTTCCAGAAATACTCCTAAGCTGTACTTGGCGATCAAAGGAGGAAACACAGTAGTTGTAAGACATTTGAATTAGCATCCCAGAAGGTGGATTTGACCCTGGTCAAGGCAGATTGGGTGGGTGGGCTCAGCCTCCTGGACCCCATCATAACAGCCATCACCCGAGCCCACTGAGCAGGAATTTTCTTAGAGGAGATCATCGACCCTGTGTCTCAGTGCCCTTGTCTCAGCCGCTTCCCAGGCTCCTCCTCTCCCAGGAGCCAGCTGCTCATCATTTCCACTCTCGTCACATCATGCTGGTGTGACCCCGTCAGAAAAAGCCTGCAGGCCCACAGAACTATGAGCAATTCCTCTGTTCCAGGTTTCTTTCTCTCCCTCCCTGTCTCTCCAACTTCTGAAGTGGATCGGCCTTCTCTTTCAGTGGCTAAATGACAGCAGTTCTTCCTGGGCCCCCAGCCCCACCCAGTCTGCGCTATGCCAAGCTGAGCAGACCTCGTGTAGTTTTGTGGCCCCTGGGGTCAGGGCAGAATCATCAAAGACTCTGATGATAGCACCAGGGAGCACATCTTGGGGCCCCTGCGTGCTGAGATCAGACTGTGGAGCTGAATGAACAGAAATGGAAAACTTGCCACTTTCGACCTCATCATATATGCAAATTTCATCTCCCCATTCTGAGGTCACTGCCTCCGGCTCTCCCTGACCCGGAAGCAGTGCGTGTCCTAGGCTGAGATCAGGAAGGGTATTTTCAAGGTGTGGAGATGTCCCTTGAATGTGTACACGCTGTACAGCTCCTCCCCTTCCCTCACCCTGCTCTTTTAAATCAGTGATTCAGGATTATGATTCCGGTTAGAAATGATGTTAAGTCACGTGGCCAGCATATCAAAGTAATCCCAAGGCTTCGAGAGCAAGTAAAAAGCGGTCTCTGAGGAGGCCTTGAATCAGCAAGCTGGGATGTGATCCTCAGTACGAGCTCCTGCTGGGGCACCTCTCCACGGCACGCATTGTGGGCGCTTTGTAAAACAGAAGGGGAGAGAAGGCAAGGACAACTCCAGGATTGTCTCGGTTTTGTTAGCAAAGACGAGATAAGCGAAACATCCTCTCTATAAAATTCAATTAGTTTTTTTTTTCCTGGCTAATTCGTTTATCCTTGTTTATCAGAGGCTGAGACATCAGCTCTCGGTGGGTGGTGCTCCCCCAGTGTGATACTGTGGCACTGGGAAGAAACAAGCCTCCCGACCAAGGTCACCCATCAGTCACGTGGTGCCACCAGACCCACATCTCCTGGAGCTCCACGCAGAAGCAGCTGGAGCGGGCTCACAGGCGAGCCTCACCTTCCAGGTTTGGGGAGCTCACCGCTCACCGTGGCTGCAAGCTTCCTTTTCCAGGGCCCCTGCTCTGCAATCTGATAGAATAGAAGGAGATCTCTCCCTCCATCACCTGGCCCTTAGTTTCATAAAGGATGTTTGCAATTAAAAAGCTAGAACAACCATTCATAGACTATTTGGAGAATACTGTAGCATATAATGGAGAAGTCAATGGCACCCCACTCCAGTACTCTTGCCTGGAAAATTCCATGGATGGAGGAGCCTGGTATGCGTCAGTCCACGGGGTCACTAAGAGTCGGACACAACTGAGCGACTTCACTTTCACTTTTCACTTTCATGCATTGGAGAAGGAAATGGCAACCCACTCCAGTGTTCTTGCCTGGAGAATCCCAGGGGCGGGGGAGCCTGGTGGGCTGCCGTCTATAGGGTCGCACAGAGTCGGACACGACTGAAGCGACTCAGCAGCAGCAGCAGCAGCAGCATATAAACTTTGCCCAGGGCATCCCAATGTTAAAGACGTTAGTTAGTTACATCTCAGAACACTCTCATCACTCTTTCCTCTGCTGGCTCAGAGACTGTAGAATAAGACACATCCAGTCAACGCTAAAGGAAAAGGCAATGGAGGATGAGATTCCTCTGATTCTAGCATTCAGCTTCCTAGGTCTTCTTGGAAAAGGCTAGATTTCAGATTTAGGTATCTGAGAGTGGGGTGCCGTGGTGGGAAGTGGACTGTATCCTGGACGCAATTCAGAAGAACTGCAAACACGGGGCTCTGCCCCTTCCCAGCTGTGTGGCTTTGGGCAAACATCCCAGCTTCCCTGAGCCTCAGTTTCTGCACCTGAAAAATGTAACTCATAATAAATACTGCGTAGGTTTCTGGAAGAACCACATATAGAAATATACATGAAAGTTTGCGTGTGTGCATGCTCAGTGTTGTCCAGCTCTTCGTGATCCCATGGACTAAGGCCCAACAAACTCCTCTGCCCATGGGATTCTCCAGGCAAGAATACTGAAGTTGGTTGCCATGCCCTCCTCCAGGAGATCTTCCTGACCCAGAATCGAACCATCTTTTCTGCATTTCCTGCATTGCAGGTGGATTCTCTACTGCTGAGCCAAGGGGGAAGTCATATGAAAGTTTAGAATAATAGAAATGGTTGCACCCACTGAGTCACCTGAGCCTCAGGGATGCAGGTAACTTCTTTGTTTTTCCGTCATTTCTTAAAAAAAATTTATTTCTTTTAATTGGAGGATAATTGCTTTACAATATTGTGATGGTTTTCACCATACATCAACATGAATTGGCCATAGGTATACACGTGGCCCTCCATCCTGAAGCTCCCCCCCCACCTCCTTCCCACACCCTATCCCAGAGCACTGGCTTTGGGTGCCCTGCAAAACGCAACAAACTCGCACTGTTTATCTATTTTACATATGGTAATATACATGTTTCAATGCTGTTCTTTCAATGCAAGTAACTTCTGAGGCTACCTTTAGATTTCCTGGGTACAGCTAAGAAGTCAACTGAAAACTCCAGAACAGGTCAGAGCTAAAGTTTTCACCTTTAGATGGAGACGTGCAAACTTTTGATCTCTTCCCAAAACTCTTTTTAATGCATCTTTAAAAAATAATAATGAGTCTCTAAGATGGATTCATGTGAGTTTCCAAACTCGTTCCTCAGCATTCAGGTTTTCAAAGTTGAGTTTCGGAAGCTGATTTCTCTCCAGGAAGTCTGCCGGGGATGCTGAAGCATCTCCTTTTGCTGCTGTGACGTGCCTCCATGGAGCCATCCCGGGCTTGCACAGACGGTCTGTACACGATTGTGACCACAGACGGTCTGTACACGATTGTGACCAAGTGACATAGCAGTCTTTTAAGGTGTGCTAAATGAGAAACGTGCTATTTAGGCAAAGCATTCACATGTTTGAATGAAAGACAGGAACTGTGGAAGCTGCAGCCATGGACAGGAAATTGACGTCCGCATTGCTATTTACCTAGCAGAAATTAGTTCTCCAAGATCAGCCTTAGTGAAGGGGACAGGGGGCACATGACTGGAGGAAGAATTCTCTGTTTCCCTCATCGTTTGCACTCCAGGTTCATCCCTTCTAGCAGGGTGCTTCATGGGTCTTTGCTGGGTAAATCTGATCCAAACTCCCAATGCAGAACATAAAGCCGCAGAAGTGTTAGCACTGGAGGTCAAGGGACATCCAGCAGAGAGCCAGATCTCTCATGAGAATCTGAGGTCTAAGAATAGTACAATTATAAACGTACCTTAGGCAGAAGGCTTAGTGGGAAGAGACAGCCTGTTGACAATTGGCAGGGCTTATCTCGTTGGCTGCAGCCACAGTTGGGAGAGAAGGAAGGGGGTCGCTGGGGGTGGAGGGAGCTCCTTGGCGTGGCCCAGTGCCCCCTGCTTCTCAGAGTCCCCATCCTGGGACATAGGAGGGGCCAATGGCCCAGTGAATTTGAGGGGCCCCGCCTGCTGGGAGGCTGACTACTGCTGAGTCCAAGTGTGTCTAGGACACAGCAAAGCTGGCAGCACCTTGTTGCAACCTCTCAATGAGCCCTCGGGGAAGCAGCAAAGCAGACATGCTTTGTGAAAGTGAAGTGAAAGTGAAGTTGCTCAGTCGTGTCCAACTCTTTGCGACCCATGGACTGTAGTCCACCAAGCTCCTCCGTCCATGGGATCCTCCAGGCAAGAGTACTGGAGTGGGTTGCCATTTCCTTACTTGGCTGCAATTATTAAGCTTGAAACCCTGTCTGTCTCCTCTCTGTGTCAGCAGCAAAAGAATGCTCAGCCACCAGTCCTGGCGGCGTGCTTTTAGTGCATTCCGAACACCTGTGCACTGACTTTCTGGTGGTGACAGTTCTCACATCTGTCCCTCACATGCCAGATTCAGGCACCCCCGACTAGAGGAGCCTTGCGGGAAAGTGACCCCCGTAGGTCTCCTTCCAGCATTCAGTCATCACACCCCCTGGCTGTATGTCGATTCTTGATGTTGTTGTTGTGTGGCTGCTAAGTCCTGTCTGACTCTTTGTGACCCCATGGACTGTAGCCCTCCAAGCTCCTCTGCCCATGGGATTTCCCAGGCAAGAATATTGGAGGGGTTTGCCACTTCCTTCTCCAGGGAATCTTCCCCACTCAGGGACTGAACCCACATCTCCTGCATTGGCAGGCAGATTCTTTACGACTGAGCCACCAGGGGCGCCCTGTTCATTCTCAATAGGTCTTGGCTTTTGGTGGTGGATGTATGGTAGGTGATGAACAGTGGGTCAGTGAGGTTGTTCAGAGTCCCCGTTGGGAGTTTGCTGATGCCAGCTGCAGAAAAATGAACACATGTGCTAAAATTTGTATACAATATAAAGGCATTCACACTTTCTTTGGATTTCAGATCAAGAACCTCTACTTCAGTTGTTTTCAAATTTAGGGAGGTGAGTAGACCTCTCTCACCTGTCCTTCTGGACCAGGACATCTGTACAGCAGTTTGGTAAAGCTAGTGATTATCCATACACCCAATCCCCATCACGTGGTCAGACTGAATGATGTTTGATGCTGGTCCTCTGCTATTTATGGAAACATACTTTTATGGGTAACAGGAGCCTCATCTATAAATGAATGGAGCCAGAAAGAATACACAGATCTGCAGAGAGACCAGAGGCGAAGTGCCACATGGAGAGAAGAGAAGGAGAGCACCCTCAGTGCCCACAGCCGGCCCGAGTCTCTGCAAAGGCCGTCAGCAGCTCCTCCCGCCTCACACTCACCATGCGTGGTGGGGACTGCCTCCCCATCAGGAGGTGGAGTCCGTTTGCTGTCCCCTAGAATTCCAGCTGACCTCTGACTCGCTTTTCAAGTCTGACCAGCACACCTGGAGAGTGGTGCTGTGTGATGTGATGTCTAGGACAGGCCTTCCTTCAGCAGCCCTGCAGCTTCTGTTTCCACCCCCTGAGAAGCCAGTGACCATGTCAAGATTCAAGAGCTAGGTTACGGAATGAGGAGAGACCACAAGCTGGAGAGAATATATGTGATGGGGAGCTGAGGGGCCTCAGCCCACCGCCACCTGAAGCCCCAGACATGTATGTGAGGCTGTCTTAGATCCTCCAGCCCCAGTCCAGATACCCTGGGTGATAAGAAGGAAGAGTTGGCTCATTTTTAAGCCATTCCAGCTGAAGCCCTGGTGGCTCAGTGGGTAAAGAATCTGCCTAAAATGCAGAAGACCCAGGTTCGATCCCTGGATTGGGAAGATCCTCTGGAGAAGGAAATGGCAACCACTCCATCATTCTTGTCTGGAAAATCCCATGGACAGAGGAGGCTGGTGGGCTGTAGTCCATGGGGTCGTAAAAAGTCAGACTTGACTTAGGAACTAAACTACCACCACAGCTGAAGCCCCAGACATTGCAAGACTGAGATAAACCATTCATCCTAATCCCTGCCCTGACAGGATCATGAAAAAAAAAGAGGTGATTATTTTAAATCACAAGATTTGGGGTAAATTGTTATACATCAAGAGATTGGAGATAACTAGTACACAGTAACCCGTGATTAATCTTCATCACCAGTTGCTATGAGACTACACTCCAGGTAGCCATATGTCCACTAAAAAAATAGTTTCTTCATCTTCCTCTCCACTGACCTTTCTCTCATCTTCCTTTCCAGTGACCTTGTGACTACATTCACACCAGACAGAGCCTCTAGGAGAGCTTTCCAAAAAGTTAGCTGTGTCCAACCTCCCTTTTCACTTTTAAACCCTTTGTCCCTGGTTTGATGGTGATTTAGTTGATAAAACCTGTCCAACTCTTTGTGACCTCATGGACCGTAGCCTACCAGGCTCCTCTGTCCATGGGATTCTCCAGATAAGAATATTGGAGTGGGTTGCCATTCCCTTCTCCAGGGGATCTTCCCGACCCAAGGGTTGGACCCACATCTCCTGTACGGCAGGCAGATTCTTTACCACTGAGCCACCAAGACCCTCATCCTAGCCCCCCTTCTTCTAGACTGGGACACAGACTCTGTGCTTGGATGGGCAGCAGCCACGTTGCAAACATGAGGACGGAAATCTCACCTCTGGATTCCTAATGACGTGGATGATGGCCTACTTTTGAAATTATTTTGTGAGAAAAATAAGCCTTTTAATCATTTAAGGCAATATTACTAGTTTTTTGTTTGTTTGTTTGTTGGTGGTTTTGTCATTGCTTTGCTGGTCTGTTGATGTTATCTATTCTGTTTACTCACATCAAACACATTAGTAATTTACATGTGACAAGACTTCATGAGATCTAGGTGCAGTTCTGCTCTTGCATTCTGTGAGATGCCTCTGGCACCTAACATTTAAAATTTTTTTCCTTCCCCTAACATGTGTAGATGCTTACTCCTTGGAAGGAAGGTTATGACCAACCTATTCAGCATATTAAAAAGCAGAGACATTACTTTGTCAACCAAGTTCCACCTAGTCAAGGCTTTTTCCCCTGGTTTTTCCAGGGGTCATGTATGGATATGAGAGTTGGACTATAAAGAAAGTTGAGCACAGAAGATTTGATGCTTTTGAACTGTGGTATTGGAGAAGACTCTTGAGAATCCCTTGGACTGCAAGGAGATCCAACCAGTCCATCCTAAAGGAGATCAGTCCTGGGTGTTCACAGGAAGGACTGATGTTGAAGCTGAAACTCCAGTACTTTGGCCACCTGATGTGAAGAGCTGACTCATTTGAGAAGACCTTGATGCTGGGAAAGATTGAGGGCAGGAGGAGAAGGGGACAACAGAGGATGAAATGGTTGGATGGCATCACCAACTCAATGGACATGGGTTTTGGTCAACTCCAGGAGTTGGTGATGGACAGGGAGGCCTGGTGTGCTGAGGTTCATGGGGTCGCAAAGAGCTGGACACGACTGAGCGACTGAACTGAACTGAATGTGAGTAGATTACTGTTGCCACTTTGCCAGCAATAAAGCAATCCCTGGCCAAGACAAGGATGGTACCAAGGCAGAATTTTGCAAAGAGAGCATTCTTTTACACTGGAGACGAGGCCAGAGATCATCTTCCAGTAGCACAAGGGGTTAGGGCTCACTAACCCCATGACTTACTCAGGTCATGAGCCACTGGAAAGGTTGCCAGAGGTCTTTGAACAACCTCCTTCCTAAGAAATCACTTGAGCAGGGGAGTCAGCTGCTTTAGGGCCTGGTTTCATTGCATGTGGCGCCCCCTGTAGGCAGGGGCATCAGAATGCTCACCTTGGATGTAAGATGCCGTGCCTCTGTGAAATCAACAGGCAGGTCAGGCAGACCTAAAGCCATACTTTGGGTCTCCATCTGCACTCTGGTAAGTCTTCAAAGGAGAAGTCGTCAAAGGGAAGGCTGGCTACGGTCCTACTCTGTTGTGCTCTGTGACCCCAGGCTTCAGTGCTCTGTTCAATGGCCAAGAATGGGTTCAGTCCCCTGACCTTGACTCATTCTGGCTTCCTGGAAGCATCTTCTCCAGAAAACCCTCCAGTGTCGGTTTCCTCTTTCCCGTCTTACAGAAGCAGTGTTCTAAGAGTTGTAGATCTGACTGTTCTTGTCACCTCCAGGGAAAATGGTCTGAGGGTCAGACTCTGTCAGCTGTGCTGCAGAAAATGCAGAGCCCTGGGTCTGTCTCCATGTGGTCTCCAAACTGCACCAATTTAGGCCTCCTGCTGTGGCGAGGGGCGGCCTTTCCAAAATCCAGGGCCAACCCTAATCCTCAGAAGCTGGTGCACCCCAAGTTGCTGGTATTCCACTAACAAGAGGACACTGCTCTCTGCTTTTGTCCTTCAAGATATCTCCCTCCCCCTTCCCAAAACCTCTAGAACACCTTCACAGAACAATTGAAATCCTCCTTTTTTTTTTTTTTAAACAGTCACAAACTTCCTACCAATAAAACCATTGATATTTAAATGTCATCTCAATGGTAGCAGACATTTTTAACTTCTTAGTTATTTGAGGAGAGGAGGAGAGGTGAAGATGAGAAACAGTGGATGGCTCTTTTTAAAATGCCTTATGTGAAAGCATTTTCTGAAAGATGTTGGTTTGTTACCATCTAGCATTTGACCCGAAGAGAAAATTGCATCCTGATGGAAAACTAGAAACTCATTTCTGAGCACTAGATTGTAGACATTTATCTGGAAAGATGCTCAGCATGAATTTTTAAGTGAAAAAATGTAGGTTATGAAACTGCATTGAGTGATACTAATTTTGCTTAAATAGAGGAAAGAAAGAAAAAAGGAAGGGAGCGAAAAAGGAAGGAAGAAAAAAAGAAAGGAAGGGAAAAAAAGGAAGGAAGGAAAAGAAATTATTGTAAAGATACATTTATATATTTCCAAACATGACAGGAAATTTCATATATTAAAAATGATGATAGTATATATAGGGTGCAGAACGATTTATGATTTAAATTTCTTTTACTTACTTTATCAGATTTTCTATTATGAACAGTTATTCCTTTCATGTTGTTAAAACGTTATTTTAGTTGATATAAACTAGCCTCATACAATTTCTCAAAACTGTACATTGTTGATTTCTTAGACTACTAACATGCACTTGGGTTACTGGCTTATTTTCTAACTTTAGCTAGTTATGCTTTTGCTAACGAGTGGGGCAAAGAATGAAACCGATGAACTAAAGCACCTCAAAGTTTCAAAAATATTTTGAGCACCTCCTATGTGTGGAGAACTAGAGAGAAACTAGCTAGGCTGTCTGGGTTCTACTCTGCATGGATAGTAAGTTCCATCCTGAGAGACAGCTTCTCCTGCTGCTCAGAGGTTCAGGAGCACTTGGAGGGAAATGCTCTGAGACCACGTGTGAGGGGGAAAGAGTGACGGGACCTGCAAACAGGGACCTGTGTGACCCCTGTGGCTGTCTGGAGGGATGTGAGGATGGGCGTGCTGGAGATGGACCGCTCCTGATTGATGCTCAAGATCCAGGAAAGAAAGGAAAGCAGAGGAGGAGCAAAGGAGAGTGAAACATCTGAGTAAGCTCTGTGAGAAATAATCCGCCTTTGCCTGAGAGATAGGCTGCTCTGCCCCGCACCCCCTCCCCTGCGCTGCTGCGGGTCTCCGTGTGCACGTCTCCTTTCCTGCAGGTCTACACGGGGAGTCGAGAGCCGCAACTGCTCAAGTGTCTTCCCTTGCCGCCCCTTTCTCCCTTGTCCACATGCACAAGGAGTACCTTCAGACACACTATCGATTGCTCCAGGACCTGGACACACTGCATTCCCATAGCATCCTATCTGTAGCTAGGAAAGTACAGACACCCACTGGAATCTTGTTTCCATTCAAGAAAACAAAGATCAAGGTTAGGTACTTCGTTTTGACAAAACTAAAACAAATTCGAAAACACTGGAGATATGTGGTTTGCTGTTTCCCACCTCGACAGCCACAGCCATTTACAAATCTTTGTAATGTTCTGTCAGGTTCCAGATCCAATACCTCGCAGTCATGCAGAGATGCACACAATGGTTATTTATGTGCTTGGTGAGTTTATTTCTCCCATTCTGCTACGGTCATTTGTTTCCACGGGAGGGTGATACATACATTATTGGTTTTCATTTAAGATGCTGCACTGACATTTTTGTGCTCCAGGAGGGATGGGAGCTGGGAGACAGACCGAGTTCAAGGGTACTCAGCTCAGGAACGGATTGGAGCTGAGGAATCTGCACATTCCCCTCCTCCTTTATCCATGTCCTCTCCTTACATTGGTGGCACACACTAAGCACTGTGTTTCTGTGCTTCTTGAGTGGGGTTCCAGAAGTGCCAAATTTAGGAAGGAACTGCCCTTACCTCTGTGCTGGGCTCATCTCAGCCCTCAAATGCTTCAAAGTCTGGAGTGATGGAGTTTCAGCAAAGGAAATCCCGTAGACAAATTAACTCAGTGACCTCAAGAATTCCTTAGGAAAAGTGTGAAAGCCAAGGGACTCAGAATTCAGACAGGCAAGACCTCTCTCCAGTTTGGGACACACCCAGTAGGATGGAGTCTACGTCAATCTGCTTCTTTAAAAGCTGGGGTGCCTGAGAGAAAGGAACATTTTTCTTTCCCAGAGAAAATACACAGTGGAGGTTAAGGTTGGATGGTCTTCACTGGTGGCCCAGATGGTAAAGAACCTGCCTGCAATGCAGGAGACCTGGGTTCGATCCCTGGGTCAGGAAGATCCCCTGGAGAAGAGAATGGCAACCCACTCTGGTATACTTGCCTGGAGAATTCCATGGACAGAGAAGCCTGGTGGATGGGTTGTGTGAAATTACCAGAAGTCTCAGGGCATTAAATAGCACAGTAGATTAAAGACACCAATTACCATTATATTACCATGAGAGAAGGATTAAAGTGTAAACCATCACAAGGAATTTGCATGATCTACACAACTCAATCAGCAAGATAACCATGCCATTTTGGAGGTGCCCCCTGCATGCCAAGTAGCAAGACATGCAGGTTATGATTCAGCCTCCCCAGGAACAAGGGTACCCTCCCGCCCCTGACACAAACATTAATATATATCATCCCTAAAAATTAATGCTGCGGTATCTCAATAACTTACATTGGAATAGCTCTTTGCAGACACTCCACATAGTAGTTCTCATTAAAATGCTGACACATATTATTGCAAAGCATTTCTCCTCCAATGACAATTCATCATAAGGATAGAAAATCCACAACAGAGAACCGTTATTAATAAGCATTTATCAGGTCCCCACTTCTTGCCACTTGCTGAAGAAGATATAGGCAGAGAGGGGAGTTATACACACAACTAAATTAAAGTCTAAATAAAAGAATATTAATAAAAACAATAGGTGAGGCTGGTTGTGTGGGCACATGGAGCAAGGTGCTGGTTATGGAAAGTCCAGAGGCTTTCCACTCAGTGCAGGGGGATGCACCTGAATGTGCATCTTCAGTTAATAATGACCGTGAAGGAGAGGACATCCTCTCTAGCTTATTTCCTTCCCATCCCAGTCCTGTAGGAATAGAATTGGAAATACAACAACACATAGAATTTTTTCCACGTTAGCAGTTATTTCTGAGATGGGCTGTGTACGCCAGCGTGTCCTGGTGATATTTCATATCAGAACTGTGAATGTCGCTGCCTGATGGAGGGTTGTGATATTACCCAGGTGAACAGAAACGCTGTGGCATCATTGTGTTCTTTCCATCTTCCTTCAATTTCCTCCGCCCAGCACAGCACCAGCATACCCCAGCTCCTCTGACCTACTTTGACCAAATGAAATAACATCCATATTTGAAGCGGCTTTTTCCCCCTGATCAGGCAAATACTCTTCAGAGGGAGATGCTAGTGCGCAATCCAGTCTTTCCATATTTCTCATGCCATAACCTGAGGTTTGTCTTGCAAATTAAGAATGATTTGGTCTAGGTGAAGATACCCTCTGGGCCATTTTTCCCATTCTGCCTGAGTTTACCCTCTCCTGTTCCTCTGCTCCTCAGATGTCTCAGTTCCTCAGATGACAGTTTCTCACAAGGCAAATGGCTTGGGGCACGGATTTTGAAGGCCAACGGCTGGAGGTGTAAGTCTTATAAATCACGTTCTGCTGCTTCTCAGCTGTGTGGCCTTGGGCAAGTGACTTGACCTCTCTGAATCTAGTAAAATAAGCACAATAATTCCTCCTTCCAAGAGCGGTTACAAGGATTACATGAGATAATACGTGTCAAGTTTGGGACATGTAATTGACGATCAGTATCAATGACCAATGTCTTGCTTCTATAATAATCCTGGGGGCCAAGGACCTGTTTGACTTAAGCTCACTTGGCTTCATTGCAATCAGTTACTCAAGGTTGTCTTTGTCTGTTTGCTTTTGTGCATGACTTTAAATTAAGAATGCAAGTTTAAAGTATATAAAGAATAAGAGCACAAAATGCGAACATTTTTCTCCATTTCAAAATACTGGTATATTTTGTTTAACTATATATTAGAAAAGCTGAGTTTTGATGTGGGCTGTGAATTTAATGACTACAACAATTTTTTAAAACAAAATGTTATTTTTTGGATACTGAGATTAGGCCAAAAAAAGTGGAATTGTCCAATATGATAAAGAAAAGAATGTTTTTGGTGCTGTATATGTGGCCAACTGGGGTGATCAGAATGATTTTTAACAATATTAGTCAAGCTTTAGTGTGTATGGGAATCAGCTCAATATTCCCAGTGTGGACTGAACAGCAACGTGCATTTTGGACAAGCCCTTCACATGAGTCTCAGGCAGGAGAACCCCACTAGCTCTGAAGCCCATGGTTAGAAAAGGAGATCAGCAACATACCCTAGCTGTCAGAAGTGTTCTTGGCTCCCGCCTCCCTCTCCCTCCTCTCGTTTCTCTCCGTCTCTCAGTATGGCTTCACCAAGAGGCTAGAAGAAATGGATGTGGAACTTCGCCCCCCCCATATAAATAGTTGAGATAGGACTAGAGAGCTGGGAAGAAGTATTACAGAGCTGAATGAGAATATCCGTGACAATCAAAGGATCCTTCTCCTGGGTAAAGTTAAAATCTGCAGCATCAGAAAAGCTACAAAAGTTAACTATTTGGTGAAACTCCAGAAACTTCTAAAGTTCCAGACGAGTGTAAAGGGTGAACATCTAAGAGAAAGAAAAGATAAGTAAACCCTAGCTCAACGTAAGGCCACAGAAAGCAAGATCTGATTAAGCAGTGTTTAGGTGTGTTAAAGATTAGTGAAGAGGTGCCTGGATCAACCTGAGCATTTCTATATTCCTCAAACAATGGTTTTCGCATTTTCAAAAAGCTATGTGTATCAGTCAGGACAGGCCAGGTTATGCTGCAGTGACATATTGACTCTCAAATTTCAGTGGCTTAAAGCTACATGTTTTTATTTCACCCTATTCTGAAGGCTGGGGAGTTCAAGATCAAGGTGCTGGCAGTCTCAGTGTCTGATGATATACTTCTTCCTGGTTCATAGTCGGTTGTCTCCTTGCTGTGTCTTCACATAACTTAGAGCACAGGGAAGCAAGATTTCTCTTATCTCTTCTTACAAGAGCATCACTTCCATCACGAGAACTCCCATAGTTCTCGTCTCCAAATATCATCACACTGAGGACTGGGGTTTCAACATATGAATGTGGGGAGGACATAGCATGCAGTCCATAACACCATGGCGAAAGGAAACAGCAGGGATGAGGGTGATCTGGAGGGGATTTCATTGGGAATTAAATGCTCCAGACGACAATGATACCTTCGTTGGCCAGAATCAGTCCCGTGGCTTTTCCCAACCATCAGGAAATCAGGAAGCGCAACTCTCCAATGTCTCTAGAGGTAAGGAGGGCCAGAATATTTGATGGATAACACTAATGACACCTCACTATGGAAACTTTTTATCCAAAGAAAATATTATGCAGAAGCCCACAGTATGAGACAACGACTGGAGCTGCTCTGACTAAAGGCAGAGGTGGGTGAGGCGGGCATTTCACTCGCCCAATCCCCTCCTTGGTGGCCCCTGACATGTCTCTGAGGAGCTGGGGGCAGTTTGACAACCACTACTCTAAAACACACAGGGCACAGTCCATCTTAGTTAAATACTGTTCTCTATTTATTGATGATTAATTGTCTTAATAAATGATTTTATTTTAATGGAAAAAGTATAATTAAATGGAAAAGCACTGCTCTGTGGTAAGCCCCGGTTTGAACAGGGTGGTTATAAGCAAAGCATTCTTTTTTACATATTATAAATGCAGACAAAATGCTCATGAAAAAATCAAACATCTCTAAAAATAGGCCCTGGATTTTAGGCTCAGCCCAATCAAACAAAGCCTATACAGAAGTGGGTCTGAAAAACTGTGTCCATTCGGCAACAGGGATGAACTTTGAGAAAATAACACTGAGTGAAATAAGGAAGACACAAAAAGGATGATTCCATTCTTTGAGACATCTATCGTCAAATTCACAGAAACAGGGAGTAGAATGGTGGTTTCCAGGGGCTGGGAGGAGGGGAGAAGGGAAAGATGTTCAGTGGGTACCAAGTTTCCGTTTCATAAGATGAAAAAGTTCTGGAGATCGGTTGTACAACAATGTGTACATATTTGACACTACTGAACTGTACATGTAAAAATGGTTAAGATGGAGATTTTCCTGGTGGTTCAGTGGCTAAGAATCCACCTTGCAATGCTGGGGATGCGGGGTCTATCCCTGGGTGAGGAGTTAAGATCCCACATGCCACAGAGCAACTAAGCTCATACAGTACAACCACTGAGCCTGCACGCTACTAGAGATTCTGTGTGCACTGCAAGGAAAGAGCCCACACGATACAACGAAGATCTGATGCAGCCAAATAAATAAATTCATAGATAGATAAATGGTTAAGATGGTCAATTTTATTTGATGTCTATTTTACCATAGTTTAAAAAAAAAAACTTAAAAAAAAGTACCAGTACTTCCAAATTCATTCTTGAAAAAGGTTTTTTTTTTTAACCTGACCATTAGCTAATATTTGAAACACTTTTCTTTCTGTTCTATATCTCTTGTCAAAATTAAACTTAAAGCTTAATGTCTTGACCATAACAATGAGAAATCTGCTAAAAGCCCAACCTTTATTTGCCGGAATCTTCACCCTCCATCGTAAGTCAAAGTAACAGGTTGAGCTTGTTATCACAGCTCTGTCGGGCAGAGAGGTGGCTTACACGACTGTCCACCAACCCGGGATGCAATGGGCTTGCACCCGGAGTTCACGCAGAATCTGTACTTTCTGAGCTTTTCGGGCTGAAATGGGAAGGAGATGCTGTCATTTCAGACGTTACGCCGTCCACCGTCTGGCGTCTTAGGGATTTGGTGATCGTGCTTTTGCGGGAGCTGGCCATGCTCTGGAAGTCCTCTGCCTGAAGACACAACGGGGCCGTGGAGGAGGGGCAGCATCACGCCTGGGGCGACTCTGTGGAGGGAACAGTCCTTGTCATGTGGGGGGTGAGCACGTGCTGGGAAGAAGCACATGGGGACCAGCTGTGTGATCTCAGGAAAGAGGCTTCCCCTTCAGCTTCCCCACCTGTAAACAGGAATGAAGCATGATCTGAGGACATATGCAAAATGCTTGTTGAGTACCTTATCGTGTGCCAGGCACAGTGCTAGGCACTGGGAAAAACTACTAAAGTAAACAGCCAAAAATCCCTGTCTCTATGGAGCTTAGATTCTTTCTTGGGGGGTACTGATATACTAGCAAACAAAGAAGTGAAATATATGACCTGCTAATGGTGGCAAGTATAAAGGAAACAAATAGTGTACGTGTATGTGTGTGCATGTGTGTGTACGATTGATTTTAAATCGAGAGGATGGGCAGCCCTCACCGGGAAAGTGATACTTGAATAAAGAAAGGCTTGAAGGAGGTGAGCGAGCCATGTGACTACCTGGCAGAGAGAGCCCAGTGCAAAGGCCCTGCGACCAGCACAGCTGGGTCAGGGCGAGGAGGGCTGTGTGACAACGGTTGTGGTTAAGAAGTGACCCAGGGCGTGAGGGTCCGTCATTCAGGCCAGGGGTTCCCAAGCTCCGGGATCTGGTGTCTGATGATCTGAGGTGGAGCTGATGTGATAATAACAGAAATACAGTGCACGGTAAATGAAATGTGCTCGAATCATCCTGAAACCATCCCCTCCTCTCCACCTCCCACCCCAGCCATGGAAAAACTGTCTTTCATGAAGTCAGTCCCTGTTGCTGAAGAGGTCAGGGACTGCTGGCTTAGGGTATTATAGCTCGTTGTAGAGACTTTGACCTTGACTCCGAATCCAAAGAGGCCAGTGAGGAATAATGCCATCTCACTCATGTTTTGAAGCATCTTTCTGGCTGCTTGGTTGGGAGTTGGCTCAAGGGGGCAAGGACAGAAGGAGGGAGGCCTATATAGGGAGTTTTTCAGTGGTCCAGGGGTGACAGTGACTTGGAACAAGGTGTTAGCCCTGGCAACCGTGAGATTAAGTTTACAGACACCTGTGAAGCGCCCACTTCTGCTCCTGGTACACGGTAAGAGCTCAGTGAAGGGTGACGGTAGTTATTATTTTTAACAAAGAACATGGGTGAACGTGTCAAATTAGGGGCAAAGCTGACACAGTGTTCTGCGTGCCAGACGTTATCTGGATAAGCAGAAGCAGGGCCAGAACCCCGGGATGACGACAGCAGGGCAGCAGGGGTAATCAGAGCGACACTATTTTCGGACCAGTAAAAAGATTGTTCTAAGCTTCAAAGGCCCCATGCAGGCTCTTCAGGGAGGGATTGGTCCCCATGCCAAAGCCTCCAGAGAAGCAGAGAATTAAGGGAAGTCAAGGTCAGCTGGATTTAGGTACACAGAGAGACAATGGTGAGAGCGTGTCCCTGGTTTCTTTATATGCACTGAGATGTATGAGGCAGAAACATCCCTGGGAAGTTAGAGACTACATAAGAAGCACCTAATGCCCTAGTGGACACTTTAATTTCCCTAAATCAACATAAAAGGGAGCAAAGTTAGAACAATTCAGGCCTTTCAGAAGCCATGATCCTTTTGTTGGGGTAGGTATTGGGACTTCATGCCATGGGATCTGCTAGAAAGAGCTCCACTTAGAAAGTAAATAGTTTCAGGGCAACACTTGCGATTTGAGATGGTGAGTGGGTGGGTCACAGCCCTGAACACACATGCACACATGTTCAGACTCAAGGACAGTTGCCAGTTATTCCCAGGGCTCTGAAACTGCACGCAAGGCCCCAGTGTAGAACATGAAGGCACCCAAACAGGTAGACCCAAGGGTGGGTCACCGCTGAGAATCCCTGTCACAAAGCCCCTGGTCCAGAAAGAAGACTTACTTTGGAGTTGTCAGAAGGAGTGGGCATGCCGTGATGTTGCTGTTCTATGTCAACCCCCCCGGAAGTTCTAGAAAACAGCTCTAGAGAGCATTGTTGAGTGGTTCTCTCTGTTATGATAAAAACTTCCACCTTCTACCTCTGCACTGCACAAGGTGGGTCCCACTGGCCACGTGTGGCCGTTGAGCTTTTCAATTGTGGCTGGAGAAATGGAGGAACAGGACTTTTAATTTTTTTTCCTCTCAATTAACAAAAACATAAATTTAGAGAGACACACGGGGCTGGTGAAGACAGTATTGGATAATGCCACTCTGGAAGGCTTCCTAATTTTCACCTCAGCGCTCTTCCTCTCAGCCCAGTAAAGAAAGTGTCTCTGGATTTGGGTCTTAGTTTTGACAGTTTCAGGGGCCTGGAACATGAAACTTCCATAGCCCTGCAGAACTGGGGCTGCTAGTAGTGACCCCGGGACCAGGACAGGCCCTGGTGTCTCTGGGGGCCTCAGGTCCTTCCCCACCTTCATCTCAAGTTGTGAGAATCAAACTGTTCTCAAAATTGAAGTTTCTTTTTTCAAAGGGATTATAGCGTTTTGTTTTTTAAAGTTTTTCAGGGCCTTTGGGCTTCTAAACAAATGGGAAACCATTTAGTGAAAATGACAAGTTTTTCACTAAAAAACCATTTAGTGAAAGAGACAAGTTTTTCACTAAAAAACCATTTAGTGAAAAAGAATATCCATTATACTCGATATTCTTCATGGGGTTTCTAAATTTGTACCATCCTAAGGCAGAAAGAACACCAAGTAGCCTTTTTTGGCCATATTCCACAGCCTGGTGGGCTGCCGTCAATGGGGTTGCAAAGAGTCGGACACGACTGAGCGACTTCACTTTCATGTTTCACTTGCATGCATTGGAGAAGGAAATGGCAACCCACTCCGGTGTTCTTGCCTGGAGAATCCCAGGGACAGGGGAGCCTGGTGGGCTGCCGTCTACGGGGTCGCACAGAGTCGGACACGACTGAAGTGATTCAGCAGCAGCAGCCACGTACTTACAATGTGAAAAGTCAAGGCCAACCAGAAGCCTAAGAGCTGCAAATAGCTCCCACAACAGCCGATCAAAGGGGCTAAAGTGAAGGGTCGTGCTGCTGTGTACAGAACTTGCCTCTGGAAAGGAACAGCCCAGGAATGGAACAACCTGCAAAGAATTTGAAAATGAATATATACATGTACATATAACTTAAAATGAATATATGCATGTACATATACATACATATAACAGTACATATAACTGTTATACACATATAATAGATAACAGTACATACGTACACAGCTGTACTGTGCTGTACAGCTGGAGTAAATCAACTATACTTCATTTTTTTCTAAGAAAAAAGGAAAGAAAAAAATCACAGGAACAGAGAATTTTAACTTCCCATCAGTTACATTACCTTTAAAACTATAACCATCTATGTTAAAATGTAAAATTGTTAGTATTACTGAAAAGTGGCCAATATTAGAGTAAATACCAAACTGGGCTTTATAAATGATGCCAAGCATTGAAATATGCATATGTACATATAGCAGGAAATATCCCAGACAGACAGAAAGGTGCCTTTATGACATATCACTTCTTTTTTTTTTTTTTTTTAACTGTGTCGGAGTATAGTTGATTTAGGAAATGGCAACCCACTCCAGTATTCTTGCCTGGAAAATCCCATGGATGGAGGAACCTGGTTGACTACAGTCCATAGGGTCACAAAGAGTCGGGCACGACTGAGTGACTTCCCCTTCACACAGTTGATTTACAATGCTGTGTGAACTTCAGGTGTACAGCAGAGTGAATCAGCTCTACATATACACATATACCCACTCTTCCTAGTTTTAGATTCTTTTCCTCTGCAGGCCATCACACAGGATCGAGTAGAGTTCCCTGTGCTCCACAGTAGGTCCTTGTTTGTTAGCTATTTTATATACAGAAATGTATACATGCCAATCCCAATCTCCCAATTTATCCCTTCCTTCCTTACCCCCTGGTAACCATAAGTTTGTTTTCTACATCTGTGACACTACTTCTGTTTTGTAAATAAGTTCATTTGCACCTTTAAAAAAAAAAAATCCAGCTATAAGTTATGTCACATGATACTTGTCTTTCTGTGTCTAACTTATCAGTTCTTATTTGATCTTACTAACAATGTCCTACAGTAGGCCTTATTATTCCAGGAGAGGTCTAATAACAAGCCTAAGGGTACATGGATGATAGAGGAGAGCTAGAATTTTAACCAGGTGGCCCCACCCCCTGAATCCTGATCCTCTGGGCCCAAAAGGAGAAGATGGCTCGAAATGACATTAAGATGTTTTCTTTTCTTTTTTTTTTTAGTGACGAAATTTATCCTACTTACTTCCCAAAGACTTGAGGCAGATTAAAGATTAAAACACAGTGCAAGAGAAGGCATTTAAGGATAACACTCCTGCTGAAGAAAGCAAAAGAAATAGATAGTTTCAGACACCTGAGCTGAGCAGATTCTAACACTTGGATATTGAGTTTGGTTCTAACTTATCTGACAGCTAAGCCCCAAAGAGAAGCATATTGGGTCGCATAGACTGTTGTTTTCTTGACAATCTATGGAGACAAAAATGTTTCCTGGAATTAAACTTAGGTAGGAATTCATCATGTAGGTTCTTGGATAAAGGGCATGGAATAATATGGAGAAACTGACTCTCATCATTTACAAGCCGAAGGGCTGCAATCAAAGTCGCCTTCTTCCCTGGTGGCTCAGACGACAAAGAATCCACCTGCAATGTGGGAGACCTGGGTTTGAGCCCTGGGTTGGAAAGATCCCCTGGAGGAGGGCATGGCAACCCACTGCAGTATGTCTGGAGAATCCCATGGACAGAGGAACCAGGCGGGCTGCAGTCCATGGGGTCGTAAAGAGTCAGACACAACTGAGCAGCTAAGCACACGGTGCAGTATGAAACGGGACTAAAGAAAGTTCCACAGAGGAGGGAGGAAGCCTGCTCAGTGGAACCCCGCTTATGTTGACCCTCTATAAAGACAATAGGCTAAAGCATAGTTTAGTGAAGGAGTTTCTATATCGAGTGGAGAAGAAATGCTCTGGGACTTTGTGGGGTCCTTTGAAGCAGGGAGGGACCCAGAGAACATCAGTGATGAAGGGTCCCCATGGCCATGAGCTCTCCTAGCAATTACATGTGGTCACCAATATGGAGAGGAGCACGCAAGGCACCTCCGTATAGGCTCCAAACAAGATATGCACGTGTATATTAAATATTTATAGCTATTCATTTCAAATAGTTGAACAAGCTTCTATCTCAAAGCTGAGTACTCTGGAGAAAAAAAGAATAGGAAGTATTGTTTCAGCCTTCAGGAGGCTTATAACTGAACACAGGGTATCTCAGCCCTGGACTATTAGCATCTTGGACTGGATAATTCCGTGTTGTGGGGGGCTGCCCTGGTGTTGTGGGGTGTCTGTCAGCCTCCCTAGCCTCTGTTCTGAGACCAGCGGCACCCTCATAGCATGACAACCAAGAACGTCTGCCAAGTACACCTCGGGTAGAGACGGGGCATCACCCCCTGGTTGAGAACCGTTGATCTCTTACGTAAGAGAAAGAGGAAGAAATCATCCATGAAGCAGGAAATCATTCTTGTGCAATGAATATAAATTGTTACAGTGATCCAAATGCAAGAAAGTTCTCTCCCAGTGAGGAAAGCAGAGGCCGAAGGAAACAGGAGGCATTGAAGCTGCACCTTGATGGATTCAATCAGATTCTTTGGGGTGCTGAAGCATCGCTGGAAGAGAGGAGCATTCTTCAGGGTGACGTATCACAGGAAGAGAGAACAGCCTAAGAAAGGCCATGGGAAGGAGTGCATGGTTTGGAGAAACATTTCCGTCGTGTGTCCAAGGAGATCCAGATCAGGCTGTACACTTGGGGGCAGTGGGAAAGGCTTGAAAATATCAGGCCACAGACTGGGGGCCTGATTCAGTGGTGCAAGGGGAGCTCTGAAAGTCCTGGGTAGAGAAGATTGTCTATCCTGCCTAAAGACAGTAACAGATGGCTATGTGGAGACTGGGTCAGAGGGAGAGATGCAAAATGGGGAGGCAGGGAGGAGGCAGCTGTGTGGACTCAGAGGGCGCGAGGCTGCAAAAGCAACAGCACGCACGCAAGCAATGCGATTGGCAGGAAAAAGCCAGGGCAGAAGGGGAGGCCCAGGATGCCTGCAGTGCGAAGCTGCCACCAGACACACGCAAGCACTCTCCCAAGGACTTGACGTAACCCCACAACTGCCGCCCTCAGAAGGTGGGCTCTCCCATGGTCCCAGAGGGACGAGCGGCCCTGGGGACACGGGGACGGTCTGCGTTTGACATGAGCCTCCACGAGGGCAGGGTGCAGCTGCGTCCGGAGCTTGGGTCCGCGGGCCTGACCTGGTCGGCCGCGCGGTCCTGGTCTTCCTCCGCCAGATAGACCGAGCCCCGCCTTAGCTTCCCAGAGGCACTGAGGCTCAGCTGTGCCAAGCACTGTTTGGCAGCGAGAGAACAAAGAAGCCCATTCCCTCCAGCAAGGGCTTCAGCACAGGAGGCGTTTTACAGTCTCTCTGCGCCTCTCCAGGCCCCACCGCTGCTCTGCCGGGAATGAATAAATATTGATTAGCCCACAAAACCTAAGGCCTTTGATTTATATGTCCTCCTGCTCTGATCACTATGCTGGAGCCCGGCTTCAGACAGCACCGTGTGTGTGTGTGTGTGTGTGTGTGTGTGTGTGTGTGGGCACAGGTCGGGCTGGAGGGCTGGGGCCACCACTGCCAGGCAATCAGCGCCCACTGCTGTGGGGCAGGGGCTGCCTTTTCCGGGGGGCAGCCCGCAGGGCAGGTGTGAGGGCTGGGCAGGCCCCGACGAGGCAGCCATGACTGTGTCATTCAGAAATGGTATTACTTTTGTTGTAACAACAATATACCAGACTACAGCTATGGAAGATCCCCCAGAAGAGGGCATGGCAACCCACCCACTCCAGTATTCTTGCATGAAGAATCCCATGGCCAGAGGGGCCTGGCGGGCTACAGTCCATGGGGTCCCAAAGAGTCAGACACTACTTTGCAACTAAACAACAACAGAATACAGCACGAAGGTAGCAACTTTAGGAAGTGGCTGCACTGCCCCCTCCCTGCCCGAGGCTAAGGAACTAAGAATCAGAATTAGGAGCCTCTAGAAGTTTGGTGAATAGGCCCTATGGAGCTGAGGTTCAGATCTGGGAGAAGGGGAGCGGCTTGGCAAGCGCTGGGGAAAGAATGCATTGCGTCTGCTTCTGCGGACATTGGAAAAACCACAAACTGGATTTAACTGCTGCTGCAAATAGCAACCACTAAGCAGAAGCAAGGAAATCCTCAGAAGGCACTCAGGAGGGTGCAAGTAAGTCCCTTCTCTGCTCCAGCTCCCAGCTCCCTCTGCTGCTGCTCCTGCTGCTAAGTCGCTTCAGTTGGGTCCGACTCTGTGTGACCCCATAGATGGTAGCCCACCAGGGTCCCCCGTCCCTGGGATTCTCCAGGCAAGAACACTGGAGTGGGTTGCCATTTCCTTCTCCAATGCATGAAAGTGAAAAGTGAAAGTGAAGTCGCTCAGTCGTGTCTGACTCTTTGCAACCCCATGGACTGCAGACTACCAGGCTCTTCTTCAATGGGATTTTCCAGGCAAGAGTACTGGAGTGGGCTGCCATTGCCTTCTCCAAGCTGTACTTTACCCCTCTCAAATTCTCTGCATTTTAACAACAACGGGCATGGAACCACAGCCTGTCAGCCCGGAGCAGCTTTGTCTCCTCACAAAGGCCCCGGGCGCTCCTCACTGCTCTGCTCCACACAGGGGGATCTTCTTCCTTCAGCCCCACAGACCATGGCTGGTGAGGCCAGGTGATGAGGGAGGTGAATCTGGGGTCCAGAGCCTGTGGGAAACACCCCAGAAATGGACCTCAGCAGGGAGGGCCCCACACCAACACCCGAGACTTTAAAATTAACAGCAAAATGCATTACTCCCCAGGCTGAGTGTGGCTCAAAGAATCACCTGGATATATCTGTCCATGAACCCCAATGGATTTTGGTAAGAATACTCTCACTGGTAGATCGGTACTTGTCCAAATTTAATGCCTTCTCACTGCTAACCCACTAGCTGGCATTTCCCCAGGACAGCACAGAAACAGTCTTGCCAACAGAACCAGCCAGCGCCCCCTATTGGTAGAACCTACCAGAGGCAGTTGCCAAAGGCAAATTAAACATGGCTTCCCGAGTCCTGCTCCAGCATCATAAATCATGGTCCCCCGAGGTGGCTGAGCTAACAGGAAGTGACTTAACTACAGACAATCATGGCAAGTACTTTCCACGTCATAACTTAAGTTCACGAAATTTGAATGACCTTGGCTGTGGAATGGAGACAATATTCTCCATCTAGCTATAAGTTCCTTGAGGAGGGCACATTTGTTTCCTTGCCCACTGTTTTTCTAGCTTGTAGAACAGTGCCTGACCCATCATGGGCATCTGAGGATAATGGTAGTATTTGTCATGCTATATTATTACTAACAAATGTGAATTCTAAAGCCTAGATTTTTAAAACAGGGCTTCCCTGGTAGCTCAGCTGGTAAAGAATCTGCCTGCAACGCAGGAGACCCCAGTTCGATTTCTGGGTTGGGAAAAAACGCTGGAGAAGGGATAGGCTACCCACTCCAGTATTCTTGGGCTTCTCTGGTGGCTCAGCTGGTAAAGAATCTGCCTACAATGCGGGAGACCTGGGTTTGATCCCTGGGTTGGGAAGATCCCCTGTCTACCCACTCCAGTATTCTGTCCTGGAGAATGCCATGGACAGAGGAGCCTGGCAGGCTACAGTCCATCAGGTTACAAACAGCTGGACACAACTGAGCGACTTTCACTTTCATTTTCAGATTTTAAAGCATTATTTTTAATTTTTTTAAAAAAAATGAATGGATCTGCTCAAGATTTGTAAGTCACCAAACTAAGTAGCTGTCGGGGTCAAGAATGGAGCCCAAGGCCTGCACTCTGATGAGGACACTCCTCACTGGCAACGGTTTTATTCTTTGGAATAGTGACTGGGATGTTGTGAAACAGTGTAGCCATGCAGAGGAGAGGCGTTGTCTGCTCTCCTAAGAGGACGTTTGTTCATCCATTGCTAGCTCTGCTGGTGCTGAGACTGAAGGTGTGTGGCCCCAAGGTCCTCTGGGGGGAAGGGGTGGGCTTCCTGGGCTGGATGTGTGGCCCTCATGGTGCCAAGGAAGGGATTTGTCCTTTCAGTCTGGCTCCCAGGCATGGATGTACTCTGTCGAGCTCAGCTCCTGTTGCTCTGGACCCTTCATAGATATTCCTGCCTCCAGGCCAACAACAGCCTGCGGAAAGATCCAGGTCTGGCCTCCTCAGACTGTGCAATGAGCTCCCTGGCCCATGGGACGGGTCCGGACTGTCTCAGAGGCTGCTGGACATTTGCTGGGTTGACTGTGGGTAACTTTCCCTGCTTACTTTGTGAAAGAACTTCAGGGGAGGGAAGATGGCTGGATAATCCTGGGACCTCTTCCTAGGGGCTGGGCAGCGGAATTTGTTCCGGCTGATTTAGAGGAAGTGAAATCCAAGTTGCAGCCGCTCTAAGAGCCAGTGCTGGCTGAGGCTGCCCCTGGCTCACCTTCTCTGGGGCTCTGGGGGCCTCGCCGAGCAGGATTCATCCAGCACACCCAGCCACATCCCCTCCTGGGTTCAGGAAGGAAACTTCCCAGCAATATTCAAGTCACACTCAGCATGTTTCTGCCCAGGCAAGGAGTCAGGAGATCTAAAGCTGGTTCTTCTGTCTCTGTCAAAAATAAATAATTAGAGAGGTGAAAATCAGTCAGATTTGGGAGTAACTGGGGAATGGACCAGGAGAGGACAATGGAAATGGAAGGTGCGGATGAAACCATCTCCTTTACCTTCTTTGTCCTAGAAACAGTCTTTCCATCTTTGTGGATGGCACATTGAACATTCCGCAGAATTCCAACACTTGGCAGAGGGAAAGAGACTCTAATGGCCTAGGAGAAAATAAGTTGTCACCCAAGTCCTGTGTCCCCAGGGTCCATGGCCTCCTGGGCCTTCTACAGGAACAAGGCACTAACTTCAGGGAAGGGCCAAGTAGGATCCCTTGTTGCAAAAAGGGAACCTCTGAGTTGGGATTCCAGAGTCTCACTGAGCCCTCCAGCCCCAGATCTCACAGGAGTTTCTCTGTGCCCGGTGTCTTCTCCACATCCTTAGTGTCAGGCATCAGGGAGATGGACCATTTCTCTTTTCTTTCCCATCCTCCTGGCTTCTTTTTCCAGAGCAGAGTGTGGGCTTGTGGTCCCAGCTGCATTGGCTAAAGGGCCTGCCAGGCCAAGGCTTGACTTGAGGGGACATAGTGAAGGGCTTCTTGGTAGGGGAACCAGGCCGTGATTCTCATTTTTCTGGTTCACAAATCATCTCAGCCCTAAAGAATGGTGAGGTGCCTCCGATCCTTCTAAAGTGATGGGGTGGTGGGCATGGAGGGCAAAGTAGACCTTTCCATCCTCCCCCCACCCCCCAACTTCAAAAAGGCAGTTTCACTTGTATCTATGATAGATACTGGGGTTATGGCCATTCATTCATTCAGTAAATAATTATTGAACACCAGGCATGTTGCAAAACATCCTGGTAGAATACAGAAGTGAAACAGACAATATCCCCACTATGGAATTCTCTAGGCAAGAATACTTCTCCAGGGGATCTTCCTGACCCAGGGATTAAATCCAGGTCTCCTGCATTGCAGGCAGATTCTTTACCAGCTGAGCCCCCAGGGAAGACTCAAGTCTTAGTTGGGGAAATAGAAAAGAAACAAGTGAGTTAACAAACACATAATTTTAGGTGGTGGCCCACAGGTCAGGTTCTATAGGGAGTCGACTCTGAGACAGAGATTTGCAGGCGTTTTGGGGGGAGCGCTCCCAGGGGTGACACGCGCGAGGGGTATGGGATGGGCAGGGGGAGAGTTGATTGGTGATACATTTGGAGAAGTCTCACCCGGTCCTGCAGGGCTAGCTACGGAGCATGAGACAGTCAGCGGAGTAGGCTCAGCTGAGGCCAGAGGATTGGTCATCTATACCCGCCTAGGACCAGCCACTGAATATAGGCTTCTCCAGGGAGTGGGCATAAAACGTGGGTGAAGCTGCTTCTTCGGGCAAAGGTCAGAGTCTGGAAAGCGCTCAGTGTGAGAGCTGTTGGCAGCTGACTAGGGACTAAGTCAACGAGTGCCTCCCAGTCCTGACTGGGGAGCTGGCAGCACACCCCAGCACCCACTACAGGAGGTGCCCCAAAGTGCCCGAGAGCAGGAGCGAGGCCAGGGTGAGGGAAGCCTCCCTGAGGGGTCATCTGGGCAATGACTCAATCGGTGTGAGGAAGTGAGCCCTCCGACGTCAAGGGCACCCATGGTTGTAAGCAGAGCCCACAGGGAATGCAAAGCAGAGAACAAGCTGGGCATGTTTAGGAGCAACAATAAGTCCAGTGTGTCTGGAGCCAAGAGAGTGAGGGGGAGAAGGGCTCAGTGAGCGAGGTGCCAGGAAACCGGATGGTAGACCCCAGTAAGGGGCCTGGATTTTACTCAAAGTCCGGCAGGAAACACTAGAACCCTGTGAACAGGGGAAATTATGATCCAGCCACATTTTCACACATGTTACTTCACTGCAGAGAGAATGAACATACAGACACAGGAGTGGGGGCAGGAAGACCTTGACAAGGCAGTGACCCAGGTGAGAGAGGATGCCAGCTGTAAGCAAGCTTTCAGGAGCGGGGGCCTGGCGTGGAAGTGACGGGTCTCTAGATGGATTATGTTGGTGGAAGCAGGCATTTGAGAAGAGAGAGCCTGAGAACGATTTTAGGTCTGAGGCCTGAACAGGCGAGGAGGAGCAGGTGTAGACAAGGGCAGGGCATTAAGAATTCCATTTGGACCTTTTATATTTGAGGGGTTCATCTCATACCCACACAGAGAAGCTGGTATGTGGATGTGTTTACCTGGAGCTTGGAGAACTTTGTGAGCTTTTATTTGAAAATAAATTTAGTATTACTAAAATCACAGAGGACGAGATGGTTGGATGGCATCATTGACTCAATGGACATGAGTTTGCACGAAATCTGGGAGATAGTGAAGGACAGAGAAGCCTGGCATGCTGCAGTCCATGGGGTTGCAACGAGTTAGGAAGAACTGAGGGACTGAACAGAAATCGCACACACACACAGAGAGAAAACCACTACATCATGCTGACCAGTCTCCAGTTAAATGTTTATGTGTTGTAGAAATTCAGCCAGAGATTCTATAGGAAAATAGTAACGATTCTCTTGGACCACTGAATCTAAGTTGGAAAGAGGGGTTGGTGGATAAACAACAAAGTCCTTCCGTACAGCACAGGGGACTATATTAAGTAACTTGTGATAAACCGTAATGGAAAAAATAATATGCGTATGTATAACTGAATCACTTCTCTGTGCAGCAGAAATTAACACAACGCTGTAAATCAGCTATCCTTCAATAAAACTTTAGAAAAAGAAAGAGGGGCTGGCCAGCTACTTCCAAGAAGTATTTCCATGAGGCAAGTGTGGGCTTTTTGTCAAAACTGAAGTCCAGTTGATTTATAATATTATACTAACTTTAAGGGTACAACATAGTGGTCCAATATTTTTATGGATTATACGCCATTTAAAGTTATAAAATTTCAGCTATATTCCTCATGGTGTACAATACATCCTTGTAGCTTGTTTTATACATAATATCCTGTACCTCTTAATCGTCTCTCCTCTATTGCTCCTCCCTGCTTCTCTCTCCACCCTGGCAAACACTAGTTTGTTCTCTACAGCTGTGAGTCTGTTTCTGTTACATTCATTCATTTTTTCATTTGTTAGATTTCACACGGAAGTAATAATGTACAATATGTGTCCTTCTCTGTCTGACTTATTTCACTTAGCATAATGGCCTGCAAGTCCATCCATTTTGCTGCAAATGGCAGAACTTCATTTTTCACAGCTGGATAATATTCCGTTTTATATCTACACCACATCTTCTTTATCAGTTCACCAGCTGACAGACGAGTAGGTTGCTGCCATATCTTAGCTATTGTACATAACGCTGCTCTGAACACTGGGGTGCGTGTGTTCTTTTCAAATGAACACTGTGCTTCCTTTGGGCAGGAGGATCCCCTGGATATTCCACCCAGCAGTGGAATTGCTAGATGATGTTGCTTGCTCTATTTTTTGTTTCTTTTAAAACCTCCATACTGTTTTCCACAATGGCTGCACCAATTTACATTCCCTAGGGTTTTCTTTTTTCCACATCCTCAAACCAACATTTGTTACTTGTGTTCTTGATGACGACCATTCTGACCGGTGTGAGGTGAAAGCTCACTGTGGTTTTGATGTATGTTTCTCTGATGATTAGTGATGCACCTTTTCATATGCCTGCTGGCCACGTGCATGTTTTCTTTGGAATACTGTCTATTCAGGTCCTCTTCCCATTTTTAAATTGGGTTGTTTGTTTGTTTGTTTAATTGAGGCAGTTGACTTTGTCAGCAAGCCAAGAGTGGATTTCCCTGATGGAGGTGAATTCACGTGATCAACTGGATCAGGCTCCCAAGAGACTGAAAAAAAGAAAGCCTGTGCTCACTTCAGCAGCGCATATGCTAAAACAGGAACAATGCAGAGAAGATTAACATGGCCCCGTGCAAGGATGACACGCAAATTTGTGAAGCATTCCATATTTTTAGCCTATTAAGCAGAGTAAAGTAAGTCAGAAAGAGAAAAACAAATACCATATACTAACACACATATATGGAGAAGGCAATGGCACCCCACTCCAGTACTCTTGCCTGGAAAATCCCAGGGATGGAGGAGCCTGGTGGGCTGCAGTCCTTGGGGTCGCTGAGAGTCGGATATGACCGAGCGACTTCACGTTCACTTTTCACTCTCCTGCATTGGAGAAGGAAGTGGCAACCCACTCCAGTATTCTTGCCTGGAGAATCCCAGGGACGGGGGAGCCTGGTGGGCTGCCGTCTATGGGGTCATACAGAGTCGGACCCAACTGAAGTGACTTAGCAGCAGCAGCAGCAGCAGCAACACATATATATGGAATGTAGAAAGATGGTACCAATGGACCTGTCTGCAGAGTGGCAACAGAGAGGCAGGCACGGAGAACAGACTTGCGGATGCAGGGGCAAGGAGAGGGTAGGACGAACTGAGAGCATCATGGAAACATAAATATTACCACATGTCAGACGACCAGTGGGAGTTCACTGTATGACAAAGGAAGCTCAAATCCAGTGCTCTGCAACAACCTAGGAGGGGGGTGGGGTGGGAGGTATGAAGGAGGTTAGAGAGGGAGGGGACATGTGTATGCCTGTGGCTGCTTCATGTCGATGTGTGGCAGAAACTAGCACCATACTGTAGAGCAATTATCCTTCAATTAAAAACAAATACATTTAAAAAATCCGGAAACCTATTTGTTTACCTTGAAAAAATACATTCATCTTACAATCATGTAACCAGTCATACGCCTTCTTTCCCTTTAGATAGAAGTATGTGGGAAACCACAATCAAAGCAAGGGATTGCTCGGTGAATTGGAATCAGAGAAAAAGAATGAATTGAATGATATGAACATGAAAGTTATTAAACTAATTCTGAGCTGATCAGTAAATAGCTTTTGCCCTGAGCCTCTTACAAGCTCGTGTTCACAGCCCTTCCCACATCAGGGACTCCACGGATGCCCCGGGCACTAGAGGATGCATGTTGGACGTAATGAGGATCCTAAGTCCCTGTTCCAGCTGTAGGTGAAGCACTTTTTGCTTGGTTGGTGCCTATACAATATGGGTTTTAACAATCTGAACTATCATCTCTGCTGAGGGGTCCGGTCATGATGGCCTGAAGCCCCTCCCCATCACCTCCACAGAGCCTTCTAACACGTGGGTACCCAGCCCCTTGTACCCCAGCCTTGTCTTGGCCAAATCGGAACTCAATCCTGATGTGCTCACGATCTCAGCCTCCTTTTTCTGCATGTCCATGATGCTCTGTCTCGCCCCGACAGGCCATGCTCTCCCTGGGGATGCTCCTGCTGTCAGTCTAGACTGCTCTGATCTCAAATCCATCCCGTTCATTTAAGGAGACGTTGAATATATCTCCTTTGATCTAGTGCTGGTTGGCTTTGTAATCCTTCTCTCAGAGGGAAATTACATTTCCCATTTCCAACTTCTTGGGGGATGCCTCACAGTCAAACCCCATAGATTACCTACGCCGAGGAGTTTAATTTTCATAGAATCCAACAAAGCTAGGGCTGAAAGAAGCCTTAATACTCATTGAGTTCAACTCTCCTGTTTTGTAGACAAGGTAGCTGAGGATCAAAGAAATAATGGCGGGTTGAATGATTGTTTATAATGAATATATTATTTATTACCAGCCCAAATCACAAAGAAGACATTAATAAATTGAGCCTTACCGGAGAACCGTCACCCGCTTCTTTATAGCCGTGTAAGTCTGATGACCTTCATGAACACACAGAGGCCGACACCTCCACAGTGGGAGATGCCGGGGAGCTATCCAAGACCAGGGAGGCTTCACAGGCAATAAAGAGCCAGGAGTGGGAGTCCCAGTGCCTATCAACAAAGGAAGGGGAAGAACTCAAGAAAGTAGTGGCAGGGGGCCACTTTAGTAAATGTTCAGTCAAGACAGAGGAGCTTCCCCAGTGGCTCAATGTGTAAAGAACCTGCCTGCCATGCAGGAGACACGGGAGATGTGAGTTCGATTCCTGGGTCAGAAGGATCCCCTGGAGAAGGAAATGGGAACCCACTCCAGTATTCTTGCCTGAAAAATCCCATAGACAGAGGAGCCTGGCTGGCCACAGTCCAAAGTGTTGCAGAGTCGGACACGACTGAGTGACGTGTGGCAGAGCATATGGATCATCCTATATAAAACCCCTTTATTCAAGTGAGGAAATAAGTGATCTGGTAGACGATTGTATTGTTTTAGTTTTCCAGCATCCATTCTCTCCTGACCGCTGCTAAGGCACTCTTGAAACTCACCTTCTCCAGCCTGACCTGTGAACCCTGCTCCCTCACTCCCATCACTGAGACCAAAGCTCTAGACCCCTCCTCCTCCTTCTACCCCAACCAGCGGTGAACCCAAGAGGGCAGCTGTCCTCCTCTTCTTCTGGGACTCAGCCCACTGCAGCCCCCTTGCCCTGATTGGAGTGTTCTCAGCACAGCGCAGTTCCTGGGCGCCTGCTTCCCGCCTCCCCACCCCCCACAGGTGCCGGGTGACTGCCTGGCTCCTCAGGCTTCCCATCTTGTTGGTGTCCACTGAAAAAAACATTGAAAAGGCTTCCCAGGTGGCACAAGTGGTAAAGAATCTGCCTGCTAATGTGAGAGATGTAAGAGACGTGGGTCAGGAAGATCCCTCGGAGAAAGGAATGGCTACCCACTCCAGTGTTCTTGCCTGGAGAATCCCATGGATGGAGGAGCCTGGCGGGCTACAGTTCACGGGGTCACGCAGAGTCAGACATGACTGAAGCGACTTAGCACGCATGCAAAAGCTGAGAATCATATTTTATTTGGTGGACTTGATGGGCCGCAAGCCCAGGAACCAGCCTCTCAGGTAGCGCTGAGGGATTGCTCCAAAGGGGTAAGGGAGGAGCCAGGGTTTAGAGGAGTTTTTGCAACAAAAACCAGGTAGTCAGAACATCAGACAGATCATTGTTAAGTATAGAAAGCCAGACTTCTCAAGGTAATGAACTCAGTGCTTTTCTACATACGGAGAAGGCGAGAGTCTGGCCTCACTGAAATCGTTCCTTTGGTATGCACCTTAGCTACCTAGTTCAGCTCAAACGCGCAGTCGTGTCCAGCTCTTTGTGACCCTGTGGGCTGTAGCACGCCAGGCCTCCCTGTCCGTCACCAGCTCTCTAGGGCCAATATCGTGCTTTTTTCCGTCCTGAACCTTCCCAGCGTGCATTGTTTGTTGGGGGCAGTGTGGGGCGGCTATAGCAGCTGATGGCCTGATGGCCACAGAATCCTTTGTCTACTCGTATGAACATTTTCCATCTACATGGGCGTTCTCTCCACAGCCTCTCATTCAGTTCCCACGTTGCTCAAGTGAGCCTGCATGGTTCTGTGGCTGACAACCAAAAATCTCCCACTGATCCACTCCCCAGTCCCTCACCCAGGGGCAGAGTCGAGCCCAAGTTTTCCCTGAATCTCAGACAGGGCACTGTTACTGGATGAACCAAGTCCTCCTGAATCCATGTATCGAAATCCTAATCCCCAGAATCTCAGAATGTGACTGTGTGGGGACAAGGTCTTTTCAGAGGTAGTGAAGGTTAAATGAGGTCATTTGGGTGGCCCCTAACCCGTGTTACCAGTCTGTTTATAAGAGATGGTGTGAACGAAGACTGTCACCTGCCCTATTGATAAGCCAAGTACGGTGCAGCCATCAAGCCATCAGCCACAGCAGCCACAAGCCGGTACACTCAAAAGAGTACGGAATCCAGAAAAGTGAGACCGGACGGATAAGGTGACTATCAAAGGAACGATTCCAATGAGCCCAGATTCTTGCATCTTCCCATACGCAGTGAAGTGAAGAACGGGTTAGTCGCTCAGCTGTGTCTGACTCTTTGCTTACAGTGGACTGTAACCTGCCAGGCTGCTCTGTCCATGGGATTCCCCAGGCATGGATAGCCATTCCCTTCTCCAGGGGATCTCCCGAGCCAAAGATCAAACCCCGGTTTCCTGCACTTCAGTCTGGTTCTTTACTGGCTGAGCCACCAAGGAAGCCCTGTTGTACATAGACAAGTGCTAAATTCATTAACTTAAGTTCTCTGTTTTTCTGTAATTAACAGTGATCTTTAGATGTTCCAACTACCTGATTTTTGTTGTCCTAACTCCTATGTATCTTGGCTCTTCCCTTACTTCTTCAGGTGCATCCCTCAGAACTACCGTAAAGGCTGGCTACCAGATTTAGGTCCTTAGCTAGTCCACCAAATAAAGCATTATTCTCAAGTTTTAGGTTCAGCTTTTTTTTTTCAGTTGACAGGGGAGATTAGGACATAGTCACAAACAAGAAGGCAGAGCATGTGAGGGCATCGTAAGAAGGCACCACCCCTGAGCCAAGGAGAGAGGCCTCAGGAGAACCCAGCCCTGCCAACCCCGTGATCGTGAACCAGATGCCTGAGGTTAGAGTCACTAGGTCTGTGGTGCTTGACAAGGCAACCCTGGCAGACGGAGGGAAGACTTGCCGCCACCCTGGGGCCACTCTCTTTGCCCATCATGCCAGCTCCATCACACCGGCTAGTCCTGAAGAAGCTCAGATTAGCAGGCTGTTCTTGGAACGAAATTTCCTGGACTGGCTTCAAAAAAACACTCTCCCTGGTGATACAGACACTGAGAGCTAACAACAACAAAGAAAACCACCCTGGCCTCCAACTGGGTCTTTTTCTGCCTTCAACTCTTTAGTAATGGACAGAACCTACACAAGCAGGAGAGATGGCTGCTTGGAGAAAACTGTATCATTTCCTAATAAATAAATGAGAATTTAGAGCCCAAGCTGACAAGGAAATTTATTTTGTTCTTCCAACGTCTGCATGGAGGAAGGGAAGCAAGCAGATTCTGATCTTGAATTAGAAGAGGGAGGGGGACGATCTCTAGGAAACACCCCCTTTCTCCCTTCCACACTCCCTTCCTTGTGCCCACTCTAAGCAAAGCATCACCTGTCCCTACTGCAGGCATATACTTGCTGAAGTCTTTCTTCAAAGAGAAGAGCTCTGCTGTTCCCTCTGGAGGGTTAGAGAGGAGTGCAGAGGGCTGAGCTGATGGAGGCTGAAGGGCTGAATATTAATGTTGGCTATCATCTCCTGCTCTTCACATAACGGGAGAAACTTTGCAGGGCCAGGCTGGGGCTGCCTCCTACAGCAATGCAATCTCCTGGAACACAGAGTAGGCGGTGACAAGCGGTTTAGTTTCCATTACCCCAAGGCCTTAAATCAGTATCTATCCATAGTCATCAGAGGAACCAGACCACTGACTCTGATTAGGAGCTGCCTTCCTGGCAAATGCAAGTACAGACAACTGGCAGGCCCTGTGCTCTGAGCCGATCTGGGTCCCCCCTCCTTAAGACGGATCTGTTGGAATCGTAACACTCCAGACATCAGAATGCACGTTATTTGGATATCGGGTCTTTACACAGGTAATCAAGTTAGAATGAGGTCCTTAGCATAGACCCTAATCCAACATGACTTGTGTCCGTATGAAAAGGAGACATTGGGACATAGAGACACACAGGGAGGTGGGGATGAAGGCAGAGATGGGAGTGAGGCTTCCACAGATAGGGAACGCTGAAGATTCCCAGCAAACACCAGAAACTAGGCAATGGCCTAGAAGATTCTCCATCACAGGACAGAGAAGGAACCAATTCTGCCAAGGTCTTGCTCTTAGACTTCCAGCCTCCACATCTGGGAGACAAGACATTTCTATTAAGCCTTCCAGTTTGCAGTGCTTGCTAGGGCAGCCCTAGCAAACTGATACCAGCATGAAAACCCCAGCCCGTTGAGGGCAGAAAGAGTGGTCCCATCTCATCATGGAAGAGTCATCCACCAATGAATGGAGAAGAGGGAGGCTGAGTCCTTTCTTCCATCGTGGGTTTGCTGCAACCTGTCAGGCTCCTCTGTCCGTGGAATTCTCCAGGCAAGAATACTGGAGTTGTTTGCCATTCCCTTCTCCAGGGGATCTTCCCAACCCAGGGATCGAACCTGGGTCTCCTGCACTGCAGGCAGATTCTCTACTGTCTAAGCCACCAAGGAAGTCCTTGCTTGGTCATATGACCTCAACAGCGTGGGGTTAAGAATAACTTAACAAATGAAGTTATTTTCCAAAGGTGGGTTTCCTCTTTTGAAAAAAGTCCTCTAGCCCCAGCTCACAGAAGCAGCCTCTCTGGCTGAAATGGGATTCTAGGTGGTGGCATAAAGTAAGGAGGCTGCTTCCTAAGGTGGCCATGACCTTCCTGGAAGGATTATCTGATTTAGAGAATAAATATAACAAGTGTGTGTGCACTCACTCAGTCGTGTCTGACCCTTTGCAATCCCTTGCCCTGTAGCCCACCAGGCAGCTCTGTCCATGGGATTCTCCAGGCAAGAATACTGGAGTGGGTTTCCATTTCCTTCTCCAGGGGATTTTCCCCACCTAGGGACTGAACCCCCGTCTCTTGCATCTCCTGCATTGGCAGGAAGTTTCTTTACTATCAGCCACCTGGGAAGCCCAACCATACAAGATACTCAGTTAAACATGAATATCAGACCAGTGAAGAATAATTTTTTTTTTAATTGTAAGTATATCTCAAATATTTGGGATAAAATATCTTTCCTGGCAGCCCTACCACAGTCCCCCTGGTTCAGTCTCTGTGTCTGTTCTCCCTGCATCCCTAGTGGGGGAGGGTGGTCCTTCAGAACATCAGGGCATCAAGGTGAGAGGAACTGTCAGCAGGAAGCAAGTTGGTGTGTCTTCTGGGTGCTCTGTAACAGAGGGATGTTCTCTGCCTCTTTTTGGGGGAAGGGAGATGAGGTCAAGGCTACACCTGGTGAGGATTCACCAGCAAGCCTAGTGAAAACAGCCTTCATGCTTTGATGAGATGGGGCTCCAGCCTGGGGCTGAGCAGAGGGTCAGGAGAGAAAAAGAACAAGACCAGAAGGAAGAAGTTCTGGGCACCCATCCACTGACTCTGTGGGGTCCCAAGCTCACCTTATGAGCCACAGACTCCAGGCTTACGAGTTTGCATGATTATACAGTATTTTTAAGTGTGTGACCTCCCTGGGGAGCTCTGCCTCTGTGCATTTGGGGTGCCAAAACATGGCTTTGTTTGCTCCTGAGCATGAATCTGGCAGCTCCCCCCCGCCCCCGCCCCGGTGGACTCTGCCCTGTGCTCTGCTGGCCCACATGGTGATGGACAGTGAACATCTGTCAGGTCACAAAGAGAGAACTCAGCCACTCAGATCACTGCAAGAGAGAACTCAGCCGCTCTGCTCCTGGAAATAAAAAGCTTGGAGGTCAACCTCACGGTCTCCCTTATCCTGGGAACGTTGGAATCAACAGCCTGCTGAGTGCCGAGAGCCTGGCTTGCAGAGGGTGCAAACACCCTATAGGGATGCAGGCTGCAGGTGTGAGCAAGGCCTGGTGTGGGGAGTGGGCCTTTTTCATGGGTAAGCGAGGTTTGTGTGGATGTCAGTATCAGTCTGGCTGGAGAAGAGTCTTATTTGGAAGCCCAAATGTCCAAGACTTTTCTCACAGGCCGGAGAGAGCAAACTGGTGGGCCTCCAGCGGCCAGCCAAACCCGGAGAGATTTAAAATCTGAACACACTTCACCTAGGTGATCATTTCTCTTGTGATTTTTTAACAAGTTGAACTTGGAGCAATTGATCTGGTGCCCATTGCCCATGACCGAGAATGTCATCCAACTTCAGAAAAATGTCCACACTGGGAGCAAAAATTAGGAAGGAAGGAGGGAGGGGAAAGGGAGGAAAGAAGGAAGAAAAGAAGCAAGGAAAAGAGAGTTGAATGGAAATTTAATCTGGTCAATAACCAAATCTGGTTTCTTCCATGAAGTGCCCTGATTGGACAAGGAACTCCGTGCAAGCCTTTTCAACTGGCTAGTTTCTTTTCAAGGGACAAGTGTACCCTTGATGAGTTGCCCTTTAAAACATAGGGAAGAGGCTGGCTGAGGAAGGGGATAGGACAACTGAGCTGGTAAAATGCGATGACTTCCCTTCTGAGGCTCACAGACCTCCTTGAACCCATTATTGACCTGTTGACAAATCCCAGTGTCATGGAAACACCTTTAATTACCAAATCCACACTGACTCTGAGTGGATGGACTCCTCGGGTATTTGTGGCCCACCTACTAGGTGTGAGCAGGCCCTGCTCGGCCTCACAGAGGCCAGTGCTGTAGGGGCCCTCCCAGCCCCAGGGGCAGGTTGCAACCTGAGATGTGCATAAGAAGATGTGGTAGCTGCGGACGAGGCCAGCTGCACAGGCACACGAAAGGCGTCTGGTGCGACCTGGGGACAGGGCAGGGAGATGGCGACAGCCCAGAGGACCCACATCTCTTCACCGCTGTGGCACTTACAGTACAGACGTCAGCACCACAGGGATCCTGAGCTTTCCAGCTAAGAAAGCGCTGGTTATGCCAGTGGTAAGGGACCAACTGGGTTTCCCAGATGGCTCAGACGGTAAAGAATCTGCCTGTAATGCAGGAGACCCGGGTTCGATCCCTGGGTCAGGAAGATCCCCTGGAGAAGGAAATGGCAACACACTCCAGTATTCTTGCCTGGAGATTTCTAGCACAGAGGAATCTAGCAGGCTATAGCCCATGGGTCACAAAGTTGGACATGACTGAGCGACTAACACTTTCGCACTTCAAGGGGCCAGTAGTATTTAATGGGCATGAGGTTCCTCTTCACGTGTGCGTGTTATTACACCACAATCCCTGTGTCCTCTATGTGCTTGACCCTGCTAACAATACATAATGCGTGAGGTTCCTGACTTCCCCTCACTTCCCATTCCCTTGACCACTGTCATCGGTGAGTGAGGGGGGATGGTTTTTGCTTTATTTATTTTTTTTTTTTCATAAAATCCTGTAGCATGTCTCCTGAAATTTCATTCATTCACTCATTCGGCCATCATCCACCTGAAACGTCCGTGATCCCCAACACTGTGTCAGTCCAAGGGGCGTGAGGACGGGAGAGGTGGGTGTGGGCCCGCTCCCAGGGTTGATAGTAGTTCTCAAACTCTGCTGCGCACACAGTTCCCTAAGTAAGGAACTTACTTAAAAATGCACATATTCTTATTTAAAGTTGTCAAGACATGGAAACTATCTGTCGACAGATGAATGGATAAAGATGTGGTACATATGTACAATATATCATTCAGTCATAAAAGAACAAACTTTTGCCATTTGTAGCAACATGGATGGAATTGGAAGCCATTATGCTGAGTGCAATTAGTCAGACAAAGAAAGATAAATACCGTATGACATCACTTTGATGTGGAATCTAAAAAATACAACAAACNCCTGCAATTTCATTCATTCACTCATTCGGCCATCATCCACCTGAAACGTCCGTGATCCCCAACACTGTGTCAGTCCAAAGGGCGTGAGGACGGGAGAGGTGGGTGTGGGCCCGCTCCCAGGGTTGATAGTAGTTCTCAAACTCTGCTGCGCACACAGTTCCCTAAGTAAGGAACTTACTTAAAAATGCACATATTCTTATTTAAAGTTGTCAAGACATGGAAACTATCTGTCGACAGATGAATGGATAAAGATGTGGTACATATGTACAATATATCATTCAGTCATAAAAGAACAAACTTTTGCCATTTGTAGCAACATGGATGGAATTGGAAGCCATTATGCTGAGTGCAATTAGTCAGACAAAGAGAGATAAATACCGTATGACATCACTTTGATGTGGAATCTAAAAAATACAACAAACCAGTGAATATTACAAAAAAGAAGGAGACTCATGGATAGAAAGGATGAACCCGAGGCTACTACAGTGGGGGGAGGGGCAGTACAGGGGAATGGAAGGTACAAACACTGGGTGTAAGATAGACTCCGTGATGTATTCTATAGTATGACATGGGAAATATAGCAATATTTTGGAATAACTGCCAATGGGACGTGACCTTTAAAGTTGTAGGAAAATAAAAAGCTTAAAACAGATTAAAAAATGCACATGCTCAGCCTAATCTTAAGGGAAATTTGAAAAAATATACTAAACCAGGAGACAGACCATTGCACAGTGCGAGAGTGATGAGCCCCTGCCGTCTGGCAAGGGTTGTGTGAAGATCCAGCACTCGATTCCCAAGAGCTCAGATCTGCAGGAATGTGGGGATGGGTAAGGGGCTTCCAGTGACAGACACATCGTCCCAGCAGGAATGCCCAGAAAGGGAAAGGAGCGTGAGAAAGATGGCCACTTACGTGAAAACTCCTCAGTGCTTTTTGCCTGATTATTATTCCATTTCGTCTAATTGCATTTTAAAATGCTCAGTGGGGGAAAAAAAAAATGCCAAGTCTTTTAATAAATTAAAAGCAAGTCTGCTTTTTAACCTGCGGCAGGGTTTTAAAAATTCCTGCTGAGGGCACCCTGCTCAGAGAGACGTGGGTTTTGCAGATGAAGGTAATTGGTGCACACCTTCGCCTCTGGAGCTGGGAGTGGGAATGCAGGCCCTCGGTTGCTGGAGTAACCTCTCCCTGATCGAGAGGCCACTGTACCTTACAAAAGATGCTGAAAGAGTCAGACTCTATTTCCTCTGGCAGCCAATCAGGAAGCAGAGTGTCTTCAGGAACCAAAAGCTCACGGGACCGCAGGATGCAGCTCTGCTAGGCTCTGAGACTGAAAGACTATCTGACGATTCCTCCGATGAGCATGATCAGAGACACTTGGATGCCCAGCGAAGCGGGATTTGGGACAGAAGAGCTGGGCAGTTGTTCCAGTTACCAATCTACGAAACACGTTTAAAGATCACAGGAATCAATCAGAAACACTGAGCCAGTTAGCTTCAGCCTCCACTCATGACTTGATATAATTGTCAAAATGCAAACCTCAGACAATGTACACCTCATCCTGAGGGAGACAGAAAATACATTCCTATATATATTTATGTGTGTGCATACTAGGTCCCTTCAGTCATGTCCGAGTCTTTGTGACCCTAGGCTCCTCTGTCCATGGGATTCTCCAGGCAAGAATACTGAAACGGGTTGCCATGCCCTCCTCCAGGGGATCTTCCCAACCCAGGGATCGAACCCGCGGTTCTTACTTTTCCTGCATTGTCAAGTGAGTTCTTTACCACCAACACCACCTAGGAAGCCCTATATATATGTGTGTAAATGTATATATATGCATATATAAAACTGACTCACTTCACTGTACATCTGAAACTAACACAACATTATAAATCAACTATATTTCAACAAAAGTTTTAAAATGCATTCCTGAAGCCACAGGGAGGTTCGATAGCTTCAGAGCCTGGGGTCCGGAGCCAACCTGTCTGAATTCAAATCCAGCGTCTACTGCTATGTGTGCGAGACCCTAGGCAATTTGTCTGTGTTCCTGTTCCTCATCTATAAAGTAAGCGTTGCAGTAGTGTCAGTTTTGAGGGCACACGTGAAGCATTTAGAACCCAGCCTGGCATGTAGCAGCCACTATATGAGGACTGTTCAACTCTTCACAACTCCATGGACTGTAGCCTGCCAGCCTCCTCTATCCATGGAATTTTCTAGGCAAAAATACTGGAGTGGATTGCCACTGCTTTCTCCAGAGGATCTTTCTGACCCTGGGATTGAACCCAGGTCTCCTGCATTGCAGATAGATTCTTTATTGTCTGAGTCAACAGGGTTAACTATTTCTTATTTTTATAACTAGCTCAAGCAAGTTGCCTGGTGCTATTTGAGTCTGCACCTCTTAATCTGAGACCAGCCAGCTGAATGCTTCCTCAAGGCCAAGGCTCACTTAGCTGAAACTCTAAAAGTAAGTCCTGCAAGAGGGATCTTTCCTATGTATAAGCAATTAATTTTACTTCCTTAAAAATGTAACCCTCATGGCATGTTTCTAAAGAAACCATCTGATTTAGAAACTAGGAAAGAAATCTGAACAAAATCAAGCATTACTGAAAAGTTTTGCCCATATGAAATTCCCATTCTACCACCACCCTTTACAAAAAAAAAACACAAAAATCAACTTTTGAAAATGTTGAATGAGTTATGGTAACCATATCTCTGTATGTGTTACTTCTATCCTAAGTGGATAAGTTGTTGTTGCTTAGTTGCTAAGTCGAGTCCTACTCTTTTGTGACCCCATGGATTCTAGCCCACCAGGCTCCTCTGTCCCCGTGATTTCCAGGCAAGAATACTGGAATGGGTTGCCACTTCTTTCTCCGGGGATCTTCCCGACCCAGGGATAAACCCACATCTCCTGCATTGCCAGGCAGATTCTTTACTGCTGAGCCACCTGGGAAACCCAAGTGGAAAAGCAGCTAAACTCTTTTTAGTTAGGAGCGCTAGAGAAACCGGGAAAGGAAGACCATTTCAAATAAGCCAAAATGTAATGCTGTGTTTGGTATTGAATAAATGCCTTACTTAGAACGTGGAGGCATATGATGGGTTTTACTAATAGAAAATCGGAATTTCTCCCTTCTAAATGAATCTGGAACAACATTTAAGGAAACATTTTGAGATGTGCCAAAGTATTAACTTGTTCTGACCTCCTCTTCAGCTTGATCCTGGGGCCTCCCCCAGACCTCCTCAGCCACCCCCAGCACTTCAAGAGGCAAGGCCGAGGGCAGAACCAGAACAGGGTATGTGGAAGAGTCCATATATTAACCGGGACCGCAGCTCAGCATCAGGCAAGAATCTCAGCGTTAGACAAGGTGGGATTGAAAACAGCCAAGGCCTCGTTTAAATTCACCCCCGAGATGTTTACATTTCTTTTAAATCACATTATCATACATTTAGTTAAAATCTATTGTCTTCTGTATACGTGTAGGTAACTAACCAGCCATTATACTGCTAACAACTAGTTAATTCTTCTACTTTATTTCAATTTTGTTTTATTTTTATAATTGTTTAAAATCTCAGTCTTTTAAAAAAATATGTACTTTTAAAATTTGTTTGGCTGTACCGGGTCTTAGTTGGAGTGTGCAGAATCTTAAATCTTAGTTGCAGCATGTGGGATCTACTTTCCTGACCAGGGATCGAACCTTGGCCTCCTGCACTGGAAGCACAGAGTCTTAGACACTGAACCACCAGGGAAGCCTTGGTTTTGTTTTTAAATGTAGGTTAACTCAACATTTTTTCTGCTCTAATGGCGATACATGGCTATTTTCAAGAATGTACAAAATACAGAATTGTATATATAAGACCAGAAAAATCACCTACAGTCTCACCACCAGGGGTGAAGACAGTTAACCATTGGTATCTTTCCTTCCAGTCCGTTATTCCCCGCTAAGTGCACATGCGGTTTCCTTTCCTGAACATATTTGTTTATGTACAGAGCTGGGGTTGTGTTGCTTTCTGGCCTGACTCAGCTCCTTAACCTCAACCTCGTGTTGTCACATCTGTTCTGCAGTGTGCCAGTGCGGGTCCTCCAGGAAACAGGTTTCCTTCTGACCTCCCGAGGACTGATGAAGGGATTGGAGGCATGCTGACCTAGACTGAGCGCCAGGAAGAGGTCCTCCGGGTAAGGCTGCAGGAGGGGCAATCAGGGACCTGGAGACGAGAGGGCGGGAGGGGTGGGAGGAAACCCCCGACACAGTGGAAGCTGCCCAGGAATCAAAGCCTTGCCTTCACTCTCCTCCTGCTGTGCCCACACAGGACGAACCCAGAGGGAGGGCAAGGGCAGGCCACTTGGAGGGTGCAGAGTGATCCGGAGGGCAGAGGAAAGAATCAGGAGAAAAAAAAGGAGAGAAGGCACAATTCGTATCATCATATATGCTTTAAGTATACTTTCAAAATAAGAATGCCTAGTATTCCTCTGTACGAAAGTATCATAAATTATTTATCACAGTCCCTGTGGATTCCTTCCGAATTTTTTTTTTTTTTTTTTTTTTT
>SJYQ01000600.1:149133-217212 GCA_006410935.1 Redunca redunca | reverse complement strand
ACTTCATGGCAAATAGATGGGGAAACAATGGAAACAGTGACAGACTTTATTTTTCTGGGCTCCAAAATCACTGCAGATGGTGATTGCAGCCATGAAATTAAAAGACGCTTACTCCTTGGAAGGAAAGTTATGACCAACCAAGACAGCATATTAAAAAAGCAGAGTCATTACTTTGCCAACAAATGTCCATCTTGTTAAGGCTATGGTTTTTCCAGTAGTCATGTATGGAAGTGAGAGTTGGACTATAAAGAAAGCTGAGTACCGAAAAATTGATGCTTTTGAACTGTGGTGTTGGAGAAGACTCTTGAGAGTCCCTTGGACTGCAAGGAGATCCAACCAGTCCATCCTAAAGGAGATCAGTCTTGAGTGTTCATTGGAAGGACCGATGTTGAAGCTGAAACTCCAATACTTTGGCTACCTCATGTGAAGAGTTGACTCATTGGAAAAGACCCTGATCCTGGGAGGGATTGGGGGCAGGAGAAGAAGGGGACGACCGAGGATGAGATGGCTGGATGGCATCACCGACTCGATGCACTTGAGTTTGAGTGAACTCTGGGAGCTGGTGATAGACAGGGAGGCCTGGTGTGCTGCGATTCATGGGGTCGCAAAGAGTCAGACACGACTGAGCAACTGAACTGAGTTGAACTGATAGTTGATTTGCAGTGTTGTGGTGATTTCAGCTATAAAGCAAAGTGACTCAGTTATACACATGTACACATTCTTTTTCCTATTGTTTCCCACCATAGTTTATCACAGAATACTGACTCTGTCCCTGTGCCATACAGTAGGGCCTTGTTTACCCACTCTACTATACAACAGTCCGCATCTGCTGATCCCAGGCTCCCAGTCCATCCCTCCCGTGGCCCCTTTGGCACACACGAGTCTGTTCTCAATGTCCGTGAGTCTGTTGCATAGATGAGTTCATTCACGTCATATTTCCGACTCCACATGTGATATCTGTGACATTTGTCTCTCTCTGACTTGCTTCACTTAGCGTGATAACCTCTAGGTCTGTCCATGTTGCTGCAAATGGCATTATTTCACCAAACCTCTGTTTCTTCTTCAACATCGTTTCCACTTGCTCTTCAGTGAATGAGACGGTGGACCTGAAGTCATGAGAATTCTCCACCCTATTATACATGAACTGACTCCCTCTAATGTGTTTTATTTTAGTGGCAAAGAAGTGGGCTTTCTGAGTTCATCCAGGATGTGAGCAACTGAACAAGCCAGGTTTCCAGAGAGTGAAGCAATGAATGGGGTGTGTAGGAACTTCTGTATGTGGAGTAAAGGTGCAGAATGGGAATCGGCCTAGAGATCTTGGCAAGAACAGAAGCAAGTGGTCAGATTGGAGATGGTGCTCATAAAACATTGCCTTTAAAAAAAGTAAATTTGTCAAGCTCTTCCTGGATGTTTGTTTTTTTAATGAAAAAACTATTTATGAAATTCAAAGATTTTCATTTTACGCTTCCTGCTGTTCATTCATAGTTTCCATCAGTGTTTCAGCAAAACATTAAAATTCATTTTATCTAGAACACAATGGAATAAAATGAATACAAGGAGACAAGAATACAATTTGAGAATTCAAATATCTTCTGGTTTAGTCCAGGCTCTTTAGTATGCACGTTTCTTTATTTTCTTTATTTAAACATTAATGATTTGGCTTGTGAAGTCGCTCAGTCATGTCCGACTCTGTGACACCGTGTAGCTTTCCAGGCTCCTCTGTTTATGGGCTTTTCCAGGCAAGAACACTGGAGTGGGTTGCCGTGTCCTTCTCCAGAGGATCGTCTCAACCCAGGGATTGAACTTGGGTCTCCTGAATTGCAGACAGACTCTTTACCCTCTGAACCACTAAGGAACCTCATTAATGATTTATTTAAATCAAATTAGCCCCACATAGCCCCTCTTCTTGCTTACACTGTAGATGGATGTTTCTTCTCCAGCTGACATGAAATGGATTTATTCCTTTTTCCTCCAGACAAAAACTATGATATGTAAGTTCAGTGGAAGCCTGGTTGTTTATGATTGTTCTCTTGTGGTTAGGGATTAGTGGTCAGGTGTGGGCAGAACGGAGGGTTAGGACACCATCAGCACAAGCAATCCTTTCAGCCTTAGGAGAGACAGCTAGATTGTAAAGTTGCCTTCCTTGGCCAGAAAGTCAGTGACAGAGAAAAGGGGTCTGTTGAGACAGAACCTCCATGCTAGACACTGGGGAGCTACTTCAGGTCTTTCTCCTAATTCCATTAGAAGCCAAATCCTAGAAACCCTCTTATACTGTTGGTGGAAATGTAAGTTGGTACAGCCACTATGGAAAGCAGTCTAGAGGTTTCTTAGAAAATTAAAAATAGAATTACCATATGATTCATCAATCCTACTCCTTGGCATTTATCCAGACAAAATTATAATTTAAAAGGATACACTCACCCTCTGTGGGCTTCCCTGGTAGCTCAGATGGTAAAGAACCTGCCTGCAATGCAGGAGACCCAGGTTCAATCCCTGGGTTGGGAAAATCCCCTGGAGACAGGAATGGCAACCCACTCCAGTATTCTTGCATGGAGAATTCCCTTGACAGAGGTCCTGGCGGGCTACAGTCCATGAGGTTGCAAAGAGTGACACGACTGAGTGACCAACACACACACACACACACACACACACACACACTCCCCTATATTCATGGCAACACTATTCACAGTAGCCAAGACATGGAAACAACCTAAATGCCCATTAATAAATGGATAAAAAGATGTGGTGCATATATACAATGGAATACTACTAATGAAATAATGCCATTTGCAGCAACACAGATGCAACTAGGATTATCATACTAAGTGAAATAAGTCAGAAAAAGAAAGACAAATACCATGTGATATCACTTGTATGTGGAATCTAAACTATGACACTAACAATCCTATCTACAAAACAGACACAGACTCAGAGACACAGAGAACAGACTTGTGGTAGCCAGTGGGGAGGCGGCTGGGGGAAGGATGGCATGGGAAGCTGGAATTAGCAAATGTAACCTGCTAATTCTTTTTATATATAGAATGGACATACAAGTTTCTATTGTATAACACAGGGAACTGTATTCAATATCCTATGATAAACCATCATGGAAGAGAATATTAGAAAAAGAATGTATACATGTATACAACTGAATCACTTTGCTATACAGCAGAAATTAGCACATTGTAAATGACCCTGTAAATCAACTATACTTCAATTTTTTTTAATTAAAAAAAAAAGAAGCCAAGCCCTATTGACTGTGTACCCTTAGCCTCTTCTTGGGCCATCTTCTCTTCTTGCCCTGACTTTGCTTTGGCTTAACGCCCGTCACCTGTCAGCCATGTCTCATCTGAGGATGACTGCATAGGTGCTCACCTGATGTCCCACAGGACAAAGGCCAAGTCCCTGCTTCACCTGACCACCACCGACATCTGCAGCCTCTTGTCCAGCTGCACCAACTCTCCAGCCACATCAAACCCCTCAGTTTCCAGTAAGCACTTTTGGAGAAAAATGAATTCCCAAACCCTACCTTGGGATATTCTGATTCAGTGGGTCCACAGTTAGAATGATGATTCTCATTAGCTCAAGATGCTCCCGCATGTGATGGGGATGATGGGGTGGTCAATCAGGTTTTGGAGCCCCTGGACTACATCATCCTTTGGGACTTAACTGGGTCAACATCTACAAAAGCACCTTGTAAACTGTCATTCCCCATGAAGATATCAGGCAGTGTGACTGCAGACAGGACTGATGCGAAAAAGCAGGCTGCAAGCCCCGAGGTTAATGCAGACAGGAGCTCTCCCTTCTCTCCCAGCAAAACTGGGGCAGGATCAGCAAAGCTGACCTTCCACAAAAACAGCCACAAGGCCAATCCAAGAAAAGTTCTCAATAATCCTGGTTTCTCCAACTGATTTTTTTTTAATGGCAAAATTATTTTATCAAATAATTCATACAATGAACCCAAGTCCTAGCATACACTGTTAGTAAGGGTCCCAACAGCCTTTCTTTTCTATGTTCATGCTGGCTGAGCTCAGGTTTGTTTTAGGGTCTGTGATTCAGGAAAAGCCAATGATGGTGGGCTTTCTCCTTCTAAACCTGGTTTAGACAGGCTCTAGGAAATTAGACACCAGGGGCAGACCTGCTCAGGGGCTTCTGGGAAAGAGTGCTTGGTTCTAAGAGGAGACTCTTTGCCCTTTCTGCCCATTGACTATTTGGGGACGTGTGTACATGGGATGCTTGAAACTGACAACCATGTGAGCATGGGACAATTGAAACTGACAACCATCTTGCCATTGTGAAGGGAATTAACCCCAAGTCAACACCCTGAGGAAGGCAGAATAGAAAAAGAGAGGAACCTAGGTCCGCCACAATGTTGCTGAGCCATCAAATCCACCAACCCCAGAATTTCTTTATATGTAAGGTGACAAATCCTCCTTTTGCTTTAAGCCATTTTGAGTTGGGTTTTCTCTAATTTGCAACAGCAAGTATTCTGATATACTAACATAGGAAACAGATTAAAATGGGCAAATTATTATTAAACATTTATTTTATAGACTTTCACTCAAAATTTTTATTTATTAGAAGCCAGTCAAGGAGATAATGGAAAATCTTTGTGACATGTAATTTAAAACAGGGACTTAGGGCCATAAATTGAAGTTACATCAGCCTAAACATCCAATTTATTTTAGCATTTTTTTGATTGTATAATTGTGAGGGAAGACTGATTCCCACAGATGAGGAGCTGCAAATGGTAACAGGTTATGAAAAACCTATTTGCTTTGCAAATTCCAGACATTTTATAGTTAATAGTGATAGTAGGAAAAGCTTTATTCCAATATCTGGGCTCAGACACTCAAAGTTAGGTTGGCAGGCACAAGCTTATGTGCTGATTGTTAAAAGTTGGTATATAATATATTATTTGTTTACAATTAAAAACATATGGTATTTAAAATTTTTCAATAAAACATTTGCAAAATTCCCCAAAGATCTTCACAGAATCTTAGGTTCCTTAGAACATACTTTGAAAACTTCTGTCCTAAGTGTAATTAAATTATGCTAATTATGTATAATTAATTTAAAATCAAGGTTTCAAATGTTGTAGGCAAGATCCTTCCCTCCTGTTCTAATTCCAGTTTCCAAGAGCTCAAAGCCAGACCTTGTATATATAATGTCATTCAAATCTGGCAATGAGACAAACACTCCATTAGCATAATAGGAGATGAGCTCCTGGGAGATTATGATTCATGGAGGAAAGAGGCTGAGTGAGGGACCAGACCACAGAGAGGACTTCTTTTCTCTTACCTTCTCCTCCCTCTTGGTCCACAGCATCCCCAGCCCCATGACTATCCCCAGAAGCAGAACCACACTGAGAAGAGACTGACAATTCACACCGAGGCCAGACAAGAGAAAGCAGAACCGAGACAGATAGCTATGGGGTTTCTGGGGAAAACAAGTCAAGGACCAGAACAAAACAGAGAGAAGGCAGAAATAAGGAAGCTGGCCCAGGGGATACAGTCTCTCTCCCGGCTGTGCATTTGGCGTCATGGTGCATCTCCAGAATCCAGGATGAAGGCCTCCATCTGGGGAAAAAAGAGGGATAAAATGAGGAAAGCCACTAATCCCCAGTACCCACGGTGATGGTTTTGACATACGTCCATGAATTCTTTGTTCTTTCTCCCTCTAAATGGTGGAATCTAATTTCCCAGTTCTTAACTGTGGGCTGTGTTTAATGGCTTGTTGTAGCTGTTCAGTCACTAAGTCATGCCCAACTATTTGTGATCCCATGGACTGCAGCACACCAGGCTTCCCTGTCCTTCACTATCTCCTGGAGTTTGCTCAAACTCACGCCCATTCAGTCGATGATGCCATCCAACCATCTCATCTTCTGTTGTCCCCTTCTCCTCCTGCCCTCAATCTTCCCCAGAATCAGGGTCTTTTCCAATGAGTTGGCTCTTCACATCAGGTAGCTAAAGTATTGGAGCTTCAGCATCAGTCCTTCCAATGAATATTCAGGCTTGATTTCCTTTTGGATCGACTGGTTTGATTTCCTTGCTGTCCAAGCAACTCTCAAGAGTGTTCTCCAGCACCACAGTTTGAAAGCATCAATTCTTTGGGTCTCAGCCTTTTTTGTTGTCCAGCTCTCACATCCATACATGACTATTGGAAAAACCATAGCCCTGACTATACAGATCTTTGTAGGCAAAATAATGTCTCTGCTATGCTGCCTAGGTTTCTCATAGCTTTTCTTCCAAGGAGCAAGTGTCTTTTAATTTCATGGTTTAAGTAACAATCTGCAGAGATTTTGGAGCCCAGGAAAATCAAACCTGCCATTTCCCACTTTTCCCCCATCTATTTGTATGAAGTGATGGGATTCCATGATTGTAGTTTTTTGAATGTTGAGTTTTAAGCCAGCTTTTTCACTCTCCTCTTTCACCTTCATCAAGAGGCTCTTTAGATCCTCTTTGCTTTTTGCACAGGTAGTATCATCTGCACATCTGAAGTTATTGATATTTCTCCTGGTAATCTTGATTCCAGCTTGTGCTTCATCCAGCCCAGCATTTTCCATGATGAACTCTGCATATACATTAAATAAGCAGGGTGACAATACACAGCCTTGACATACTTCTTTCTCAGTTTTGAACCAGTGCATTGTTCCATGTCCAATTGTTTCTCAGTAGGCAGGTCAGGTGGTCTGGTATTCCCATCTCTCTAAGAATTTTCCACAGTGTGCTGTGATCCACACAGTCAAAGGGTTTTGTATAGTCAATGAAGCAGAAGCAGATGTTTTTCTGGAACTCCCTTGGTTTTTCTGAGATCTAACTGATGTTGGCAATGTGATCTCTGGTTCCTGTGCCTTTTCTAAATCCAGCTTGTACATCTGGAAGTTCTCTGTTCGTGTGCCATAGAATGTGATGGAAGTGATGGTATATGATGACTAAGATGAAGAACTAAAAAACATGTTGTCTTTCTCCTTGTTTTGGCTCCTGAGTCACTCACTTTAGAGGAAACCAGCTACCATGTAGGAGGACACTCAGGCAGCCTTGTCAGAGGCCCACATGGTGAGGATCTGGGGCCTCCTGCCTATCGCCATCTGTAGGAATCATCTTGTTGGGGAATCCTGCAGCCCCAGTTGACATCTTGGCTATAACCTAATGAGAGGTTCTAAGCCAGAATCACCCAGCTAAGCTGCCTCCACACTCCTGACCCACAAGAAATACAAGATAATAAATGTCCGTTGTTCTGACTCAGTAAGTATGGGGTAATTTGTTATGCAGTAACAGATAACTAGCTCACCATGAATATCAGTTGTCACTGAAAGTCAAAGTAAAGGACTCCCGGAACCCACTCTGGGGTTCATGTGTGAGCTGGCTGGTAGGAGCATTTTCGGATAGAAGCCCACGCCCTAGTTCCATAACAAGGACTGGGGTGGAGTTACATATGTCTTTTGAGTTAAAAAAAAAGCAGGGGGTTGGAGGGAAGTACAGTGCAACATGCAGAAGGCTACAGTAGAATTACATGGGAGCCTTTAAAAGGTGTGCAGTTGGGGTCCGTATCCCAGAGATTCCGCTTTACTCTTTCTGGGAGTGGCCTGAGATTTGTGAGGCTTAAAATCTCTCGGGTATTCAATGTCTTGGTGCTGCCAAGGTAAGAGCCTCAGGTGCCCAGTGGCCTTTTCTGCGGGTGCCCCACCCCCCTGGTCCCCCTTCCCCTACCCCTTAATCTCCCCTCATCAAGCTCAGGCACCTCATGTCTCACACACTGGCCGTGTTCACCTGACAAGGTTTGGACGAAGTTTTATGAACTCTTCTTTGAAAGATGCCCAGCACATTAAAAGAACCATTAATGTGGTTTTTGTCACAGAATGTTTTCTTCAATAAAGAAAATAGGGAGGGAGAGAACAGAATGAAGGACCCAGCGTTCCTTTTAGTAGTGGACATTTTTCAGTGTCAGACAAATCAATAACCGGCAGATATTCAGTTTGCAAAATAAGACGTCGACTCTTGGGTGACAGACCTCTGGGCTTATGAGACAAGGTGAGGGAGAATCGTGCTTCTTAGCAGCAGAAGCACGACTCCTGCTGAGGAGCCCAGGTTCACCCCCCACCAGCACCACCCCCACAGAGATGTGGCGTCTGAAGACCGTCTCTCCTCCCAACTCAGTAAATAAAGATGCCAGTGGCCGTATCTGAGCACCAGTGAAGAGTCCCAGGGGTCCAGGAGGAGATTTCTGGTCTCGTGACTGCATGCTAAGTCACTTCAGTCGTGTCTGACTCTTTGCAACCCTATGGACTGTAGCCCACCAGGCTCCTCTGTCTGGGATTCTCCAGACAAGGATACCAGAGTGGGTTGCCATGCTCTCCTCCAGGGGATCTCCCCAATCCAGGGAATGAACTCACATCTCTTACATCTCCTGCATTGGCAGGAAGGTTATTTACCATTAGCACCAACTGGAAAGCCCATTTCTGTTCTCAGTGATCCCTAATAAAACTCTTGATTTGATTCTAAACAAACATCTTATTTGAAAATGGCAAGGCGGGCTCATGCCCTGGGTTAGGGCTCAGGCTCTACAATTGGACTCCTTGGGTTCAAATTCCTCTTCTCTTATGTCCTGTTGACCTCAGCTCTGCCTCAGTTTCCTCATCTGTACAATGTGGGGCAGGGGGTGGGGGGTGTAAAATGACAGCTACCTCATAGGCTGGCTATTAAAGGGGGTCATTTTTTCCCACTGGTAGCAGCAGAAGACTGTAGGGTGCAGGAGGGGACGAAGCCCAGCCTGGCCTGTGTCCTAGGTAGAGGACTGTGGCTTGCACTCAGGGAGAAGAGCTTTGCATAGCTAGGCTCACGCTTGCCTAGTTCACTGATCATCATGAGGTCAGTGGGCCATACCCGCTTCCTAGATCTGGGTAGAGGTTTCCTCCGATTGTGTTACTGAGGAAACAAACCGCAGGGCCTGCCAAGGGCATGTGCCCCACCGCTCGCCTCTCGGCTCTTCTCTGAGTGCCCCTGCTCTCACCGCCTCCTACCCCCGTCAGTATGCCCAGCGCCCACCCTGTTCCCACTCTTTCAGAGGAGACGTTTTTTGAAACCACTGATTCCAACAGGTGAGAAGGGCTCTTTAATCTCCCTGCCGGAGACCCCATGTTCAGGTGGGAAAGCTCTGGCTTTGGGCAGAGCCACGAAGAGTGAAGTTTACCCAAAGGAAGGAAACAGATGTCTCTGTGACATCTCCTCCTTCACCATCAAAGGGCTCCTCAGTTCCAGTCACACTCCATGGGCTTGGGATGCCTGTCCGGAGGAGACAGCAAGCACCTCCATGGCAAGGGCCACATGGGGAGACCAGACCTGCCTGGAGCTGTGGCCCCCTCTGAGCACCTTTCAACCACTGAACCGTGACTAGTAAAGACAGGTGACAAAACACAGCCTCACTTTGTATATCGGATTCAAGGCTACATACTGTCACCTTGCTTATTTAACGTCTATGCGGAATACATCTGGGAAATGCCAGCCTGGATGACTCAGACTGGGATCACGACTGTGGGGAGAAATATCAACCTCAGATATGTCGATGATACCACCCTAAAGGCAGAAAGCGAAGAGGAACTAAAGAGCCTCTTGATGAAGGTGAAAGAGGAGAGTGAAAAAGCTGGCTTAAAAACTCAACATTCAAAGAACTAAGATCATGGCATCTGATCCCATCACTCCATGTTAAATAGGTGGGGAAAAAGTGGAATTAGTGACAGATTTTATTTTCTTTTGCTCCCAAATCGCTGCAGTGACTGCAGCCACAAAAATTTAAAGATCTTGCTACTTGGAAGGAAAGCGACTACAAACCTAGGCAGCTTATTAAAAAGCAGGGACATTACTTTGCCGACAAATGTCCATATAGTCAAAGTGATTATTTTTCCAATAGTCATTTATGGATGTGAGAGTTGGACCATAAAGAAGGCTGAGAGCCAAATAATTGATGCTTCAAACTGTGGTACTGGTGAAGACTCTTGAGAGTCCTTTGGACTGCGAGATCAAACCAGTCAATCCTAAAGGAAATCAGTCTTGAATATTCATTGGAAGGACTGATGCTGAAGCTCCAATACTTGAGCTACCTGATGTGAAGAGCCAACTCACTGGAAAAGCCCCTGATTCTGGGGAAGATTGAGGACAGGAGGAGAAGGATGCAACAGAAGATGAGATGGTTGGATGGCATCACCGATTCAATGGACATGAGTTTTTCTCACAAACTCCAGGAGATGGTGAAGGACAGGGAAGCCTGGAGTGCTGCAGTCCATGGGTCACAAATAGTGGGACATGACTTAGTGACTGAACAGCAACGACAATGAAAGGTTTTAAGGAGCTGTGTTGCTGCGATCATTGTTAGAATAGGATGAACCAACCTCAGAGGAAGCACTGAGCATTGTGAGATGATCACCCTAGTTGGTCAGACCATCAGACAAGTGAAAAAGCTCTTCAGATGGGAGCCTTTTCTGTGCCGGTTACCCCAGCAACCCTCCTCCCCCTCAGCACAGCCCTGCCTTCAGAGCTGAACTGCCCCTTCATGGCTGATCCCTGGCTGGCCCCCTGGTTCCCCCGTGTGTGTTCTCTCATTTACTACCCAGGCGGGCCTGGCCACTCACTGAGGGAGATTTCCTTGGGCTCTGTTCTATTTTCTTTGCAACTTTTTCCACCCTCATCCCGCTCCTCTCTCCCTCCACTGTAGGCATTATGATTGCCTCCTCTCTAGTCTCGACAAATGATCCCAACAGGGAAAGATCGGGTCTCAATACTATTCTCAAATTAAAACGCACCAAAGTATTTACTTATGGAGGGAATGAAAGATCAAGAAGTCTCTTGAGGGAGACTTGAGACATGAGCCACAGACAGGGAGACCAGAGGGAAGACCTCTGGTCCTGGAAAGCATGTTACACTCGAGAACGCACATCATTTTAGAGCCCGGGAGTCAGGCGGAAGAGGAACAGAGGAAGCCCTGGGATGACCCTTTTCCTAAGCCCCAACCTCCCCATCTTTCCACTCAGAGGGAAGAGACCCAGAGATGCGAGCCAAGTGCACAGACGTGCAGTGTACAAGCCAAAGAGCCTGACGGTACTCTGCACGGCGCCATCCCAATGCCCTGTGGCACCACTCTTGTTCAGCAAACCCCTTTTAAGTGTCTACTCTGTGCCAGGCACTGTGCTTGGCATAGCACACATCAAGAGAAACCAAATTTGTCCTTCAGAGTCCACAGTTCTGTGGAGAAGACAGACACCTGGAGATAAATATCCAGTGCCAATAAAGTTATATGTAAAGCAACACAGAGGCAAAGAAAGAAGATTTAATGTTACCAAAAAAAAATCAGAAATCTTCAAAAGGAAGATGACAGTTGGGGCAGAATCTTGAAGGAAGAAGAGCAGGAACCCTCTAGACTGACAAGAACATTCTAGACATAAAGCACAGGCAAGGCCAAGATAAGGAGACACGAGGCAGGGTGATGTTTGCAGAACAGTTTGAGTTGACTTCTACCCTAGATCTCCCCACCATACCTAGAGTCCCCTTAGTTCTTTTTCCCCTAGATCTTCTCTCCACACCTAGAGTCCCCGTAGTTCCTCTTCCCTCACAGCTTCTCAGGGAACTCTGCCTCCCTGAGAGAGGGCAAAAGGCCTTCATCTCACGGTCTTTTCTCTCCAGATCTGGAAAGTCAAAGAAGTGATTCCTCAAGTATATGTACAGCTGGGGCAGGAGTGGGCAGGGGGAGTCCCAGAAGAGAAGAGTCATTTGCTTGCCTGAATGAGTCCAGTGGTGCAAAGGAGCAGTAAGCCCTCGGTCTCTACAGCAGACTTTCTCTAACTACAGCCACTCATTCCATTAACAAACACTGGGTATAGTTTCCATTCCAGGGGCTGTGGGAGGAGATACACAGATAAACCAGGCAAATCCCCAGCTGCCCACAGGGAGCTTATTGGCTTGTCTCCTGGTATGCTTACCATCTCTTCCATCTCCCTGGACTCAGAACAGTAACTGGCCTTGCTGAGTCTGCAAAGAGGGAAAACCATTCCTTCCTGGTCCAGGAGCAAGCCCCACCTTCTCCACCAGCTCTACAACCTTAAGAGCACCTCCCGAAACTCTGGGATGTGGATTAGAGACCTTGATGCATTTGGGGAAGTCCTGCTAGAACATCAGAGATAAAAAGATGTGAGGAGAGATGGGAGGAAAGGAAGAAAAATCACCACCTTGCATGACTCTACCCAGGATCTGCCAAGGAGACAAATAGGGTTGACTTTGCAGCCTCTCTCTTCAGCCACACACAGACCAGTTCATGTCTTTTGACACTGACTTTTCTTTTTGTCCATTTCTCCACTTCTCCTTACTATGCTTTTTCTCTTTGACTTTAAAAATAGTCTCTTCTCTTAGGAAAGAAAAATATACCTTAATTCTTACAAATCATATTTGATACATAGTTATCCAAAGTTTGTATTTTATTCAAATAAGAGATATCAGTAAGTTCTAGGTCAATAAAGAGGGAAGTGAAGTGAAATTCTCCCAGTCATGTCTGACTCTTTGCAACCCCATGGACTATACAGTCCATGGAATTCTCCAGGCCAGAATACTGGAGTGGGTAGCCTTCCCCTTCTCTAGGGGATCTTCCCAACCTTGGGCTTGAACCCAGGTCTCCTGCATTGCAGGTGGATTCTTTACCAGCTGAACCACAAGGGAAGCCGAAGAATACAGGAGTGGGTAGCCTATCCCTTCTCCAGTGCATCTTCCCAACCCAGGAATCGAACCAGGGTCTCCTGCACCGCAGGCAGATCCTTTACAAACTGAGCTATCAGGGAAGCCCAATAAAGAGGGAAGATATGATTTATTCAAATCAATACTTTTAGAATATGAAGGTTTCCCCCAGATGGTGTCATAGGCAGGCACCCTACAGATCTGTAGCAATTTAAATTCGGGTTCAAGTCAGTCCCAAGTGAAACAGTATTTGAAAAGCATTCATTGTTGGAAGGAAGGGGAGGGAGAAGGAGGGAAGGGGGGAAAAAAGGAAGGGATGGAGGAGGCAGAGAAGAAGGAGAAGGAGGGGGACCGGGAAGCGGGGAGGAGGAGAGGGAGGAAAAGCAGCAGCAATTGCCAAGAGACAGTTGTTCAATCCAATAAAGTAATGATCTGTGTGAACTCTAATTATTGTATTTGCAAAACAGTACGTGTATAATTTGTGGACATCCCCCGTTCCAACATAATAAAAGAGTCATTTCATGAAAACCTTTTGTGTTTTCTTTAGAAGAGTTGGACAAAAACAATGCATCTTTTAACTCTGAAAGCAGAATAATGAATTCTTGAAAGATTTATCTGGAATCCAATGCAGATGTCATTCTGTATTGATTATCTTGGCTATTCATTATCATACTCAGCTTATCATTTATATGCAGATGATACTATCATTTATGGTAGTAGGTTATGCTGGGAGAAAGCTTAATATTCTCTTCAAGCTGATTTAAATGAGCTTTAAGATCACCTGGCACAATCTAAATTACTCTTAAATATTAATGAAACAAAGATCTCGTTATTCGGCTCAAAACAAAAAGTTGGAGAACTAAAACACTGGTCTGCAGCATGACCTTGGACAGAGCAGACAAATGTTGAAGATTCAAGATCTGAGGCTGCCTTGCCTTCACCTGTGACTGATGATATAACTGATCAGCAGAGAAGGAGAGAAACATCCCAACCCCTTATTCTCATACACATCATTCTTTTATTTATAATAAAAAAATAAGGTTGTTTTCCATCTCTCCAATGTTGCAATTATGTGTCTTGGGTTTGGTTAGTTTTATTTATCTGAATGCAGCTCAACATTTGTTAGCCAAGTTAAAGATGCTGTATCCTCTCTATCTGGACAGATTTGCCTTGAATTATACATCTCATAAACATTACCATCTGTCGTCTTTTAAACAATTGGCTAAAAATTAGAAGACTCTCAACATTTTGTTGACATAATAGCTTCCCTCACACTCTATTCCCCAACATCAGACCACTTAACTCTTCTTTCTCAGGCGTGCACATTTTCTCAGCAAAATTCACTGAATGGAGAGAATAAGCAACAGCTGAGAACAGGCATTGTCTGGCAGCCCCTAGTATCCCAGCTGTGTGTGTGTGCATGTGGGGATCTGTGCCCATGCGTGCACGTAAGGGGGACATGTCTTAAATTATGTAGATGACCTTTCTGCATCCCTTTGACTCTCAGATGTCTCACTAAATGTGTGGGAAATCCCTCAGCTGCCAACCCAAGGTGCGATGGGGCTTCTGAGACGCCACAAGTGAAGCAAAAACGTGGCCATATCCTTGGCTGCTTTCCCTGAAGAGGATGTAGACGAGCCCCAGGCAGAGACAGCCCAGCCCCTTACCAGCGATGGGACAGAACCATCTTCAAGGTAGAAGCAGGGGCTGCTCAAGATGAAAATAGCGAGAGATGGGGCAGACCGCCATCTTGGCTGTTATTAATGCTAATAGTTTTCCTTTACTATAATACAACATGCCTGACTTAAAAAAAAAAATTCCGTTCATCAGTGTCATTAAGATCCATCTCTGGGACTTCCCTGATGACCCAGTGGTTAAGACTTCACCTTCTAATGCAGGGGGGTGAGGATTCGATCCCTGGTTGAGCAGCTAAGATCTCACATGTCTCAAGGCTAAAAATAAAAAACATAAACTAAAAGCAACATTGTAACAAATTCAATAAAGACTTAAAAAAAAAGTCAACATTAAAAAAAAATCTTGAAAAAGATCCATCTCTATGGCCTCATCATACACACTACCAGGGGCCTCCTAAAGGTGTGTGTACGTGTGTCCCAGATCACATGCTTATTCTGTACACCACTTCTCACTTGCCAGTTTTCTCCATCTGATCTTCCAAGAGAAGGAAGTTGAATCAAAGAAAGGCTGGGTGTGAGGGAAGGTGGATGAATGGATGGAGAGATGGTGACTACACAGAACAAGAAATTAGGGATCAGTTTCACCACTGGCTCAAGACTTCCTTTCCATTTCTTTAGAGAAAAATGAAATAAGAGCAAGCAGAATAACTGGAGAAAGCCATGGGATGATGCCATCATTATTGTGAAAAGCTTCGCGTGTCCAAGAGAAGTGTGGGCCACCCGTCACCTACTGGCAGGGTTTAGCTAGACCACGCTTGCGGCAAGTGACGATTTTTAATCTGATCTTTCAGGGCTCAGTTAAGAAGCTATCTTTTCTAAATCTCCTGGGAAGACTTTACCACTGCTTTCTCTGTACTCCCATAGCCCTTTATTCCTACGTCATTTAGAGCCTTTATCTTTTGTGTGTGTTAGAATTGCGTCCCTGCTGGAGTCTCCACTGAGTCGGTTCTGGTGGTTATCCACCGACAGCCCTTCCCACGCCTGCTCAGTCTCAGAGCCCAGCCAGCAGCCCAGCCTCAAGGGGCACTCTGCGGCTCCCATCCGGTGATGGTGAGCAGTCACGTATCCATCACGGACACAGCGTGTGACAGATCTCATCAGTGAGACCAGAGGGGAGATGCTGGGGCAGCGGCAGTGGGGGCTCCTGAGAAGTGTTTCTCCATAGCAAGAGAAACAGGAAGAAAGCCCTCACCCTGATGCTGTGGGCAGGGATACGGTAACAATCTTATGACCGTGAGGGAAAAAGCTGGAGTCAAAGTCAGCGTGCTGAGGAAAGCAGGAAGGAGACCTGGAAGGAACCGGAATCCTTGATGATGTTTGCGTTGAATCGACCCAAGGACTGCCCCATCTCTATAGACTCTCCATTGATTCTGAGCTGGATCTACCGTGATTCACAGCCAAAAAATCTTCGCTGATTCCTCCTCTAAACCTGCTCTGTTCGATAAGGTAGCTATTCACAAGTGCCTATTTAAATTTAAATTTGAATGAATTAAACTTAAATAAAATTTAAAATTCAGTGTCTCAGGTGCATTAGCCCTCTATTGAGCGCTCAATAGCCCACATGTGGCAAGTGGCCACCTTACTGGATAGCGCAGAGTTAGAGAGGACATTTCAGCATGCATGCTAAGTCACTTCAGTCATGTGGACTGAGCCTGCCAGGCTCCTCTGTCCACGGGATTCTCCAGGCAAGAATATTGGAGCGGGTTGCCATGCCCTCCTCCAGGGAATCTTCCAGACCCAGGGATTGAACGCTTGTCTCTTACCACCTCCTGCCTGGGCAGGTGAATTCTTTACCACTGAGCCCCCCTGGGAAACTTGAGAACGTTTCTAGCCCCTCAGGAAGCTGTGTTGGTCAGCACTGTTCTGCCTGCAAACTTGAAGGCAGAAATTGTAGATTTCGGCCGGAAATTGTAGAGACATCTACAATGTACAATCTACATTGTAGATGTCTCTATTCCTAGTTCCTAATGGATCATCATGCAAAATAAAGAAAACTGATGAATAAAGAAATGAGTGGTCTAACTAGCATCTTTTCGGAAGAAGCAGGTCCCATTGGGTTCTGACTAATTTTTGTCCCAGTGACTCTTGAGTTCACACAGGTGGCAACATCTGTGGTCCAGTCGCCATCCGCACTCCCCACCCCCAAACAGCAGCGCCCTTCAAGGGGCCGCCTCTGCTGCTTCTGCTCCAGGAGTCCACTTTCTCCAGCCTCACTCACAGACTGCCGAGCCCTCGCCACCTGCTGCCTCTGAGAGATGCGGCTGCAAATACTACTGTCATTGGGTCTAGGTTTGCTCCACTCTTCAGGGTAGCATAGGCACGGGAAGTGTGCCAGTGTAGACAGAAGCTGCTGGTCAAGCCTGTCAAGAGCCAGAGGCTCCAATGGGGCAGCACTCCCGCCTCCTAAGCCTGGCTGATACTTGTCCTGTGGCCAAATGCTCCCCTCTGGTAAGAACGTTCTTGGGATGTACAAGAACACCAACCGAAGGTCAGTGAAGGTCAAGGTCAGAGCTAGCACTGAAAACTCCACAGACGTGTCCTGCTGCTCTGGTGGAGTTCCAAGGTGGCCCTTGGCTCGGTGGCCTTGGTCAGTGACTGCCCTCTCCTTCAGACTCGCATTCAGGGAAGTCTCTGGCCTGGAGAAGTCCACCTTGTCTTGTTTGAATGGCCCTGGGAAGAGTCTCACTTGAGCCTGACAGTTTCTCCTGCTCCCTCCACTCGCACTCCAAGTAGGTGTTCAAGTTCTGCACCCAGTTCCAGTGTGTATGAGTGTGTGTGTGTGCGATTTAACACACCAAGCCATGCTCTGGATACAGTGAGGTGTCTGACCCCGTCTCCTTGGAGATGCCCCTGGATCTCCCAGGTTAAGAGCTCTGCCCTACAACACCACCCCTCCCCACTTCACACCAGTCACATGTCCAGGCTGTGACTTTCTAACCAGTCAGCTACAGATCAGAGCTTCCCATACCTGAGTTCAATTGATTTGCTATGGCAGCTCACAGAACTCAGACACACTTTTTACTTACTAGATCACCTATTTATTGTGAAAAGATACAACTCAGGAACAAACAGTTGGAAAAGATGCACAGGGCAAGGGGTGGGGAAAGGGTAAAAAGGCTCCGTGTCCTCTCCCAGTGCATCACTCTCCCCGAATCTACATGTGTTCCCCAACTCGGAAACGCTCAGAGCCCCATCCTTCCGGGTTTCTATGGAGGCTTCCTTACATAGGCACCATTTATTAAATCATCAGCCTCTGGCATCTGAGTCAACTTCCAACCCCTCTCCCCTTCCCATCTCAGGTTACCAGGGTGCTTTCCAAAAGTAGCCTTATTAGCATAGCAAAAGACATCTTAATTGTTCTCACTACTTAGAAAATTCCAGTGGTTTTAGGAACTCAGTGACAGAAATAGGAACAAAGACCAAATATGTATATCTTATTATAAATCATGATGTCACTTAAAATAAATTATGTTTTAGAGCTTTTGTTCTTGGGGTGCAAAGATGTCCATCAGAGGAGGCTGCAAAACGAAGCCCTTTGACTTTGTCCCAGCCCTCTTAGCTCCTCGCCACACCTTCCCCAGCACAACTGCATTTTTGCTTTTGTTTTTTTAAATCTTAACCCTTTGCGTTAACTCTCTCATCCTTTACTTGACACACCCACCTCACAGTTCAGTTCAGTTCAGCACCCAGTCGTGTCCAACTCTTTAAAACCCCATGAATCACAGCACGCCACGCCTCCCTGTCCATCACCAACTCCCAGAGTTCATCCAGACTCACGTTCATCGAGTCCGTGATGCCATCCAGCCATCTCATCCTCTGTCGTCCCCTCTCCTCCTGCCCCCAATCCCTCCCAGCATCAGTCTTTTCCAATGAGTCAACTCTTCACATGAGGTGGCGAAAGTACTGGAGCTTCAGCTTTAGCATCATTCCCTCCAAAGAAATCCCAGGGTTGATCTCCTTCAGAATGGACTGGTTGGATCTCCTTGCAGTCCAAGGGACCCTCAAGAGTCTTCTCCAACACCACAGTTCAAAAGCATCAATTCTTCGGCACTCAGCTTTCTTCACAGTCCAACTCTCACATCCATACATGACCACAGGGAAAACCATAGCCTTGACTAGACGGACCTTAGTCAGCAAGGTAATATCTCTGCTTTTGAATATACTATCTAGGTTGGTCATAACTTTACTTCCAAGGAGTAAGTGTCTTTTCATTTCATGGCTGCAGTCACCATCTGCAGTGATTTTGGAGCCCCAAAAAATAAAGTCTGACACTGTTTCCACTGTTTCCCCATCTATTTCCCATGAAGTGATGGGACCGGATGCCATGATCTTCGTTTTCTGAATGTTGAGCTTTAAGCCAAATTTTTCGCTTTCCTCTTTCACTTTCATGAAGAGGCTTTTTAGTTCCTCTTCACTTTCTGCCATAAGGGTGGTGTCATCTGCATATCTGAGGTTATTGAGATTTCTTCCTGCAATCTTGATTCCAGCTTGTGTTTCTTCCAGTCCAGCGTTTCTCATGATGTACTCTGCATAAAAGTTAAATAAGCAGGGTGACAATAAACAGCCTTGACACACTCCTTTTCCTATTTGGAACCAGTCTGTTGTTCCATGTCCAGTTCTAACTGTTGCTTCCTGACCTGCATATAGGTTTCTCAAGAGGCAGGTCAGGTGGTCTGGTATTCCCACCTCTTGAAGAATTTCCCACAGTTTATTGTGATCCACACAGTCAAAGGCTTTGGCATAGTCAAGAAAGCAGAAATAGATGTTTTTCTGGAACTCTCTTGCTTTTTCCATGATCCAGTGGATCGAACCCAGGTCTCTCATATTGCAGGCAGATTCTTTACCAGCTCTATTTTTTTTTAAGACAGGGCAGGCAATATTTTGCTGTCTCCACTTGAGGACTGAATGAGAAGAAATAATGTTGAACTCGATCTTGGATATGTTAGGTTAGCTTTGTGTAAAAACATCCCACTTGGAAAGGACATATAGACAATAGAGTGATATTGGTAGTGATAGAGGCTAGTGACATGAGGCTGAGGGCTTCAAAAAGTAGATTCCTGGCTCTCTAGCTGACAAGTGAAGACTCTTGGTTTCAGTGCCTCCTAAATTTCTATGCTACTGCTGCTAAGTCGCTTCAGTCGTGTCCGACTCTGTGCGACCCCATAGACAGCAGCCCACCAGGCTCCACCGTCCCTAGGATTCTCCAGGCAAGAACACTGGAGTGGGTTGCCATTTCCTTCTCCAATGCATGAAAGTGAAAATTGAAAGTGAAGTCGCTCAGTCGTGTCCGACTCATAACAACCCCATGGACTGCAGCCCACTACTCTCCTCCGCCCATGGGATTTTCCGGGCAAGAACTGGAGTGGGGTGCCATTGCCTTCTCCACTAAATTTCTATACGATTCAGTAATTCTAGGTCCTGGGACTAAGAGTTCTACAGTGTGGAGACTGGATGATTACTAAGGGCTCTTCTAGCCCCAGAAGACTTTGAAGTAAAGGTTTTGAGAAAGAAAGAGCATAGAAGACCTATTGCTCTCATAAATCTTGGGGGATTTACAGGAGAAGCTTTTATGGTTAGTGTCAAATTTCTCGTGGCTCTATGACTACCCCACACTGAGCAGGGAGTGAGAAATTAGGCTGTGAGCTTCAGGTTTTCTATTAGCCAGGACAAGTGGATTTTAAAATTGGAGAACAGAGCTTCCAGAAGATATTTCTAGTTCTATACTCTGTTTTTCCGACAGACACACACAACTGGCTCTATATGGGCCAGGTGTTGCTCAGTGGACCGTGTCCTAGGCTCTGACCAATTTAAGCCACTTGGAGCAGGATGCTGGGGTACTATGAGAATCTGAGGCGTACCCAGAGATTTATGATCTGCTGTTTGGTTTGCAGTGCCAAGGTGGGCTGCCTGCCAAACTGGGCAGGTCAGACAGAAACAAGGCGAGGCCTCACTATCGATCTGTAAGTTTGAAGGGGCATTTTATAAGCAATATTCACATGCTTGCTTTCAATCAGTGTCTTCACAATGTACCGATTTCATGGGCTGGAGCTGATCAGTATGAACTTTGAACCGCAATGGGTCACGTGTGAAGGAGAAATTTAAATGTAGCCAAGCAGGGGTGAAATGTCCTTCGTGCAAAGTCAGCACCCAGAGAGCTGAGGTTGGGTCTCATTTTCACTTCGAGCATCGTGCTCTCCAGAATGTGGCCAGGTGGGTGGCGAGGGCCGGAAGTCCAGCGGGGCCATGACAGGGCCCACAAGGCGCAAGGTCGCGGGCTCTTGCTTGCGAGTCAGGAAGTCAGGGGCTCCACTGGCTCCCTTGGCGTCTCAGCTGTCTAAGGGCACGTTTCTCAGTTCTCTAGTCTGTTTCCTCACTTTTTAAAGTTTAGACGATAATAACAGATTCTTTCCCAAAAAGTTGCTGTGAAGATCAGAAGCATAGTGCATGTAGAGTGTTTAACATAATTTCCAGCATCATCCCAAGTGTTCAATAAATTAGAAGTGCACTATAAGTCAAATGACATTATTTATCTGTTCAAAGCTGGCCACAGCTCCCCATCTTACTCAGAGTAAATGCCAACGTGCTCATAAGCCTATCATTCCCATGGTGCTCCGTGACCCAGGGCCCCACCATCCCCTTCTGACTGCTCTCCCCTCATGCATTCTGCTGCAGCCACACTGACTTCTTTGCTATCCTTGAATGCCACAGGGCCTTTGCACTGGCCCATCTAGAACCATCTGCCTAAAGCACTCTAACATTTGCATAAATTCTCCCTCACTTCCCTTAAGGTTCAAAAGTCACCTTCTCATTGAGGCCTTTACTGAATTCTCTGTCTCTAAGAACCCAGGTTGTAGCCTCCCTGGGGTGCCTTAATGCCCTTTCCTGCCGTCTGGATTCTCATCAGCACCTATTACCTTCCGTTTATTAATCAATTTGCTATTTTATCGTATTTAGTGTCTGCAGACACTGAACATTCTCAGTAGAATGGAAGCACCACAAGGATGGAGATTTCCCCTGTTTATTGATATACCCCCAGAGTCTAGAAGTCATAGTACCCAGTGAGTTGGTGCTCAATAAGTGTTTATTCAGTGGAGGACGCGCTATTTGTTATAGATATGAATGAGGTCACAGAAGCTCAAAGAGACTTGTTTGCCTTTGCATGGTCTTTCCTGCTTTCCTTCCCTTTCTAACTATTTTTACTTTTTTTTTTTTACTGGAGTGATGATGTTTGTTTACCATACAAAGAATATAGCAAGAAGCATCTAATAACACCGGTTTCTGTACAATGTCCCTTCCAGATCTTCAAGAGTTCAAGGCTGTGTTCAACAGTGTCCCAGGAGCGTGCACTAGAGCTTAGGATAATTTTTGACAGCAGAGTCTTCCAGAATGTCAAGATCACAGGCCAGAGTAATGAGCATGGACCAGACTGTCATGTCCAAGAGAGCCACAGGAGAAAGCTTCTCACAGAAAGAGGCAAGACTAAAGGATCGGGGGCCACTGGGAGCTGGTGGCAGGGAGCTGCGATGGAGGCAGATGAAGCCTGGGGGTCCTGGGGTTCTGGGGCTGCAGGAAGGGGTGTGACCCCAAATCAGGGTGCAGACAGAATGGAAGAGTTACACTCGAAAGCAATATCTGAGTGCAGTGTTCATTTGCCCTGAACCCTATCCAAAGAGGGGAAGTGGCTGCCAAGTGGATCCCATAATGATGCAGGTTTTTTAATCAATAATGTAGCTGAGGGTGGAGGGGAGGGGTGGGGGCATTGAGTTGGGGTGGAATTCACTGTCATCCAGTAACAGCTCGTCTCTTGTGGACTGAAAGGACTGGCTGGAGCACGGCCGGGACGGCTGCCGGCCAGAGCTTTCAAGTTGACCATTCTTAGGTTTTCTCCTTTTTCTTTCCCTTTTTCTTCCTTCCTTCCTCCCTTTTTTCTCTGTTTCCTTTCTTCCATTCTTTCCTTTTTTGGTTTCATTTTCTGTTTTTGGTTCCTGTGTATGTTAGTGGGGTTTGGGGGTGTATGTGTGTTTCTTGGTACGTTTTCCTTTCGATTTCTCTTATTTTGAAGTTTATTTCCCTTTGAAAATTCTGGCATGCCTGGCTTGAGTGAAAACACACAAGGAAAAAAGATGGCGGTTTTGTCAGTGTTGGACCCTAGAGAGTGCTCTTCCAGGGCCAGGAGCAGCGATGTCAGGGCCTCCCTCAGAGAGACGGTCTCCAGGGGCAGGAACTAGCAGGCTCATTCACACCACAGATCTCCGCCACCAGGAGACCCCTCCTCTGGGCCTCCACAGGCCCAGAGCTCGGAGGGCTTCCAAAAGTTTAGCCAATTCCCTGGGACTGAGCGCTGTTTTAAAATATAAGATATAAAAAGAATTTTTCAGGAAACAACTGCCAATGAAGATCAGAGCTTGTTACACTCACAGATCCCAAGAGGAGGGGGCTACATGGGGAAGCACCAAGGTCACCAGCAGAGGCAGGGAGGAAATTTGGAGCTGGAGACCCTTTCCATGGGGAAGAATGGATGAGACAGGTAAGCAAGCCTAAGATTGGCTGTTTGAATAATTTCAGCAGGTTCTGGGGCACAGGGGTGTCCCTAGGTGCCTGGGACCTGGCCCTGGGATATTAGGAATGTGGATAGTGGGCTGGAGTGTGAGAGTCTGATCTAGGAGGTGATTGGTTTACAAGGCATGTTTGCAAGACAGGTGAGCTGTTTGCTATCTCTAGGAATTAGCTGGGAGAGGCACTCTCACTGGGTTATCAAGGCCCCAAATGTCAAAGCATCAAAAACACAGAATAAAAAGTCTTGATTGATACAGTCCTGGGAGTAGCTTGGTTCAAGGAGAAAAAGGACTAGCCTGGCAGTCAGAAGCCATGAACATAGCATTCACCCTCCTTCTTCCTCCTGAACACTGAAGATAATGTGGATCCACATGAGGGCCCCTCAGTTCAGTTCAGTTCAGTTCAGTTCAGCACCCAGTCGTGTCCAACTCTTTGCGACCCCATGAATTGCAGCACACCAGCCCTCCTTGTCCATCACCAACTCCCGGAGTTCACTCAGACTCACGTTCATCGAGTCCGTGATGCCATCCAGCCATCTCATCCTCGGTCATCCCCTTCTCCTCCTGCCCCCAATCCCTTCCAGCATCAGAGTCTTTTCCAGTGAGTCAACTCTTCACATGAGGTGGCCAAAGTATTGGAGTTTCAGCTTTAGCATCAGTCCTTCCAAAGAACACCCAGGACTGATCTCCTTTAGAATGGACTGGCTGGATCTCCTTGCAGTCCAAGGGACTCTCAAGAGTCTTCTCCAACACCACAGTTCAAAGGCAGCAATTCTTTGGCGCTCAGCCTTCTTCACAGTCCAATTCTCACATCCGTACATGACCACTGGAAAAAACATGGCCTTGACTAGATGGACCTTTGTTGGCAAAGTAATGTGTCTGCTTTTTAATATGCTATCTAGGTTGGTCATAACTTTTCTTCCAAAGAGTAAGTGTCTTTTAATTTCATGGCTGCAGTCACCATCTGCAGTGATTTTGGAGCCCCCCCCAAAAATAGTCTGACACTGTTTCCACTGTTTCCCCATCTATTTCCCATGAAGTGATGGGACCAGATGCCATGATTTTAGTTTTCTGAATGTTGAGCTTTAAGCCTACTTTTTCACTCCCCACTTTCACTTTCATGAAGAGGCTTTTTAGTTTCTCTTCACTTTCTGCCATAAGGGTGGCGTCATCTGCATATCTGAGGTTATTGAGATTTCTCCCGGCCATCTTGATTCCAGTTTGTGCTTCTTCCAGCCTAGCGTTTCTCATGATGTACTCTGCATATAAGTTAAATAAACAGGGTGACAATATACAGCCTTGACGCACTCCTTTTCCTATTTGGAACCAGTCTGTTGTTCCATGTCCAGTTCTAACTGTTGCTTCCTGACCTGCATATAGGTTTCTCAAGAGGCAGGTCAGGTGGTCTGGTATTCCCATCTCTTTCAGAATTTTCCACAGTTTATTGTGATCCACACAGTCAAAGGCTTTGGCATAGTCAAGAAAGCAGAAATAGATGTTTTTCTGGAACTCTCTTGCTTTCTCCATGATCCAGCGGATGTTGGCAGTTTGATTTCTGGTTCCTCTGTCTTTTCTAAAACCAGCTTGAATATCTGGAAGTTCATGGTTCACGTATTGCTGAAGCCTGGCTTGGAGAATTTTGAGCATTACTTTACTAGTGTGTGAGATGAGTGCAATTGTACGGTAGTTTGAGCATTCTTTGGCATTGCCTTTCTTTGGGATTAGAATGAAAATGGACCTTTTCCAGTCCTATGGCCACTGCTGAGTTTTCCAAATTTTCTGGCATATTGAGTGCAGCACTTTCACAGCATCATCTTTCAGTATTTGAAATAGCTCAACTGGGATTCCATCACCTCCGCTAGCTTTGTTCATAGTGATGGTTTCTAAGGCCCACTTGACTTCACAACATCACAAATATTCTACTAGCTTCATGTAAACCATATCAGTGACCTTCCAAACTCATCTGAGAAAAGAAGGAATGAGGAAGGGGAGATCAGGCATAAAGACCTGGGACCCACACTGGGTGGGCTGGAGGACACAACAGATGGACAGAACAGTCACAAGTTTGGGAGCTGAGGAAACACAATAAAGGAATAAAGTGGAAAGTCAGTGAAGTGAGGTGGCTCAGGATCCACGTCTTCCCCATCAGAGCCTTCCAGTTCACCTCTGTTACACAACCTTCCAGGCCAAGTCCAAGCAGACTGTTAAGATGAGATGGAAAAGAAGAGACAGTGAGTGCGGAGGGTCTTCAGGAAGGAAAAACCCAAGTGCTTGGAAACTAATTGGGCTAATTATCACTAAAGTGATCGTGACTTGATATGTATTTCCTTTCAGAATTACTTCTTTGAAATTGAAGTGTAGGTAATTTACAATGCTGTGTTAATTTTTGCTGTTCTGGAATATGCTTCATCACACACATATATATTCTTTTTCATAAGGTTTATCACAGGATATTGAATATAGTTCTCTGTGTTATACAGCAGGACTTTGTTGTTTATCTATCTCGTATATAATCGTTTGCGTCTGCTAATCCCAGACTCCCCATCACTTCCGCCCCCTGCCTCCCCCTTGCAAGCACAAGTCTGTTTTCTCTGTCTGTGAATCTGTTTCTGTTTTGTAGATAAATTCATTTGTGCCATATTTTAGACTCCACATACAAGTGATATCATACAGCATTTTTATCTAGGAAGAAGACACCTAGAGAGAGACAAAGACAGAGATCACAAGAAAAAGCCAGTCCCTGACACTGCAACACTTGTCAGTCTCAAGCACTGCTTCTCCAAAACGAGCTGATGATGGCAGAATATCGGAACACTGCTTCCTACTTCCTTTCTTGGAAGTTCACAGTTAACATCAACACATTAACAGCTCAGGGAAGATTTGAGGTGAAGGGAACCTGTCTAACCATGTTAACCCAGTATTTCCTAAATGATTTCACCATAAAACCCTTTCCCTCCCCTTATTAAAATCCCAAGCCCTATACCTTGGACTAAAGCAATGTATCTTTAATGGTAAGATGTTGCTGCTGCTAAGTCGCTTCAGTCGTGTCCGACTCTGTGCGACACCATGGACTGCAGCCTACCAGGCTCCTCCGTCCATGGGATTTTCCAGGCAAGATGTATCTTTAATGGTAAGATGTTAGTGACCTTCAAATAAACAAGGAAGACCATCTTGTCAGGGTACCTGCCCAGGTGTGCATTCGTGTGTGTGTGTAAGTCACTCAGTCGTGTCCAACTCTTTGCAACCCCATAAACTGTAGCCCACCAGACTCTTCTGTCCATGGAATTCTCCAGGGAAGAATACCGAAGTGGGCTGCCATTCCCTTCTCCAACCTCTCCAGGTACATCCCCACATTAATTGACCCAAGCAGAGTGACTACACAAAGCCAGAACATGGGAGAGCATGGGTCTGAGGTGAGAGCATCCAATCTGGGGCAAAGCAACAGGTAACGTGAAGGAGGTGCCCGCTGTTCAGGCCAGAGTGAAAACTGAAGTCCAAGGACAGCAGCTGGATGTGGGGTCAGGCACAAGCAATAGGACCAAGAGCAGGAGATAAATTCTGAGAGCTTGCTCACAGTCAGAGGCAGGTGTTATTGCCCAGTCCCACGGGTAGCATCCTTACCTTAAAAACACCACTTGGCTTCAGAGACAGGTGTCTCTCAAGGGGAACCATTGAGCCAGATGGCATGTAACCACACCTTTGGTTACCTGCCCACAGTCACCAAGAGTAGTAGCAAGGCACTCAGTAATGGCTGCTCTAGCACTGTTCATAAATATGGAACCATGGCACTAATTCCAACCAGACAGAAGATTAAGCTCCCAGATACCAGGGGAGTTGACTTCATCACATGAGCAGAGCCACACTGCTTTTGAGTAGGAGACGGAAAGGACCCTGAATGGACCCATTCTCCCCACCAGCTTTACAAAGAGGATGAAGTCTCTAACCGGCCAGTAAAGATCAAAGTGTATCTGACGTGGAATTTGAGTATGACAGGCCTGTCAGAATGAGGAAATGGGTCATCACGTGTGTGCACAGCAATCAGGATCATAAGGAGGGAGAGAGTGGAGGAAGGAAGTGCACGAATTCTCCAGTCGTAGAGACCAACACGTTGACTGCGCACCTGCGACCAGCCCTGGGCTAATCACTGTACCTGGATTATCTCGCTTAATCCTCACCAGCTCTGCGCAGCTCACAGCTCCGGAAGGTTAAGAAGCTCGCCCCAGGTCAGGGGCACCCTCAGGGCTGGAACTTGGCTTTAGTTATGGCAGTTATCTCCAGAGCCCACATTCGAACACTGCTTTCTGTCTGTCCTCTCACTGTGCCCAGGGACACTTCTCACTTCACAGCGTTTGCCGGATCCTCCTTCCTTCTCCCCACGATATGGCCTCATCTCTCTTTGCTGACAGTTAGGTCCCGAAACCAGCACTGCCTGATGGATCTTATACCCAGTGGGCTCTAATTAGGCTGAGATTTGATTTCCCATCTTGAGGGGCAGGGAGTGGCACCAGATACCTTGGGCTGGTAGCCCTGGGTGCCAACTATAGCGATCCCCTCCAGATTCCAGAGCCACCCTCCACACTCTGCTCCGTGATGAGATACTGGGTGCTGGGGAGCTGCAAGTATGGAGCCATCACAGATGTCTCCATGGGAGGCTCTACCCACAAGCCAGAGAGGGAGACCGGAAGGCAAGAGGAGGAAGAGGACGCTCTCCTGCTGACCTGCTGGCTGTTTGGTCAGCAATGACCTCACCTTAGCTCCTGCCCTCCACCCTGAATCCAGCTTACAGCTTGTGCACCCTCCTGCCCCTCAGAAGGATCGGCAGCAGCCAAGCCGGGCCCCAGCACCCAGGGCCCCCCTTCTGAGTTTCCTGGCTGCCAGCAGCAGCTGGTCAGCACCCCCATTCGACAAGGCCTGGCCCAGCCTTCCAGGACCCTCCTCCAAGCTCCAGGTCTGAGCATCGCAGCTTCTCCCCTCTTTCCCCCAGCCTGGCGGTGCCCTCCATGTGCGTTCTCGCCTCAGTCCTAATGCCAGTTTTAACCAGTTCCCTGTGCTGTAACAGAGTAACTCTGATACAATAAACAGAGCAGTTTCTGATTTCCTGAACTGCACCCTGATTCACATACCTGGGTATCCCAGGATGATCCTGGATAACCCTACGAGCTTGGTTCTCTGTGTGCCATGATAGTGAAAAGCTGGTGCAAGCACTACTCCCAAACCCCCACTCCTGACCCTGATACAGGCCCAGGGAGAGGCGGCCACAGACAGCGGTCAGAGTTCATCCTCTCTAGACACACCCAAGAAAGTGATTCCAAAATCAGAGTCAAAATGGATGCTCTCGAGCATTTGCTTGTTCTAGACACACACGTGAGTCCTCCTAGGACTGGAGGTACTGACTAACCGTGTCCAGCTCTTTGAGACCCCATGGACTGTAGCCCGCCAAGCTCCTCTGTCCGTGGGGATTCTCCAGGCAAGAATACTGGGGTGGGTTGCCACGCTCTCCCCCAGACTAACCGTGATTGTCATTAACTTTGTCTGAGTCCACGGGCCTTCCTGAGTGCTAGGGCCACAGGCGGGGGTAGAGGTAAGGGGCCTTTCCTTTCTTGCTCTAAAATCAAGCTATTATGACACAGGAAGGTGTAAATTCAGACTCCTTTAAATGTGAAAAGCAAAAAGTCTCGGATTGCAGCCCAGTATCCAGCTTATCTTTTTCTATTAATCAATCACCCAGGATTTATCCAGCACAGTAGGTGCCAGCCCCAAGGCACACACTTGCAGATGCCGGCAGAAGGTAATCTCTCCCTATGCACTTATTTCCCTTCACAGCCCCTCTGGGCTCTCAGTGAGGACTCAAGAGACACGTCTCATAATTTCCCATTGTTGCTGGTCTATTTTTATCCCTCCTGTATGAATCAAAGTGTGACGTACTGTCCCACTGTTCAAATCCTGACTCTGGTAAAGCTTTTGATATCACTTGATATCTTCAAAAAAAATATATGACTTGTTCCCCGACCTCAAAATCAGATTTAAATGATCTCATCATGAAATACCTTATGCTGAGCGACAGGTGGATGATATCAGTGCATGGAGAATTTACAAAACCAGCAACTTGCAAAGCCAGGTCTGCACACTCTAGGAGCTGGACCCCTCGTAGAAGAGAGGTGCCGACCTGCTGTCCACACCAGGCTTGGGCCAGAATTGGCCAGTTCTGTCCTGGAGACCTAGAGATCATTCCAGATAGACAGATTAGGAATTAAGCACTTAGGGCAAAATGCATCCTAATAATGGCAACTTAGTAATAATAAATATAATAATAACAGTGATAATGCTTAGTAATTCTTTAGTACAACTCAAAGTTCTGTACTTATGTCAACCCATTAATATGGGCTGAATCGTGTTCCCCTAAAATTCATATATTTAAGCCCTAACTGTTCATGTATTGAAGCCCTAACATCCAGTACCTCCGAATGTAACTGTGTATTTGAATCATGGTCTTTAAAGAAATAAGTAAGTTAAACGGGGTCACTAGGGTGTGCCCTAGTCCAATCTGATTGATGTCCTTTTAAAAAGTGGAGATTAGGACATAGAGAGAGGGACCTTGTGGGAACACAGCCACAGAGGCTTTCTGCCAGCCGAGGAGAGAGGTTCTAGAGAAAAACAACCAAATTTATGACTTGATCTTTGTCCTCTTGCTGCCAGAACTATGAGAAAATAAATTTTTTGTTCTTTAAGCCACTGAGTCTGTGGGCCTTTGTTAGGGCAGACTTAGTAGAACAATACACCCATGAACTTAAAAAAAAAAGAAAAACTTCCTATGGAGAAAAACATACTTTGAAAAGATACATGTACCTTAATGCTCGTGGCAGTACTATTTACAATAGCCAGGACATGGAAGCAAACTAAATATCCGTCAACAGAGAAATGAATAAAGATGTGGCATATACATATACTTATGTAACGGAATACTACTCAGCCATAAAAAGTAACAAAATAATAATGCCATTTGCAGCAACATGGATGGACCTGGAGACTGTCACACTAAGTGAAGGAAGTCAGACAGAGAAAGACATATATCATATATCACTGTTATACAGAATCTAAAAAAACGGGGGGTATAAATGAACTTATTTACAAAACAGGAATAGAGTCACAGGTGTGGGAAACAAACTTATGGTTACCAAGGGGGAGAGGAGGGGAAGGGATAAATTGGGAGACTGGGATTAACCTATACCCGCTGCTATATATACAATAGGTAACTAATAAAGATCTATTGTATAGTACCGGGAAATCTACTCAATACTCTGTAATGACCTATTTGGGAAAAATATCTTTAAAGAGTAGCTATCTGTATATGTATGACTGATTCACTCTGTTGTATACCTGAAACTACCACAACATGGTAAATCAACTATTGCTCAAAAAAAAAAAACAAAAGAAAACAATCAAAAACCTCCCTGGCACAAAGGAGGGTTTACTCGACTGCACATGTTTCCTCACTTTCAGTTGGTAAAAATGAGGCAGGAAGAGACCAGAGGCCTTTGCCTGGGTCTCTCAGTTCCCCTGTGGCTGGGTGGGTTTCACCTACCTCTCCCTCAGTTCCCCTGTGGATGGGCGGGATTTCACCTAACTCTCCCTCAGTTCCCCTGTGGATGGGTGGATTTCACCTACCTCTCTCTCTCAGTTCCCCTGTGGATGGGTGGGAGTTCACCTAACTCTCCTAATTCCCCTTGGCTGGGTGGGATTTCACCTAACTCTCCCTCAAATCCCCTGTGGATGAATGGGATTTCACCTACCTCTCTCTCAGTTCCCCTGTGGATGGGTGGGTTTCACCTACCTCTCTCTCAGTTCCCCTGTGGATGGGCGGGATTTCACCTAACTCTCCCTCAGTTCCCCTGTGGCTGGGCGGGATCTCACCTACCTCTCTCTCAGTTCCCCTGTGGATGGGCGGGATTTCACCTAACTCCCTCAGTTCCCCTGTGGCTGGGCAGGATCTCACCTACCTCTCTCTCGGTTCCCCTGTGGCTGGGTGAGTTTCACCTAACTCTCCCTCAGTTCCCCTGTGGATGGGTGGGTTTCACCTAACTCACCCTCAGTTCCCCTGTGGATGGGTGGGTTTCACCTACCTCTCTCTCAGTTCCCCTGTGGATGGGCGGGATCTCACCTACCTCTCTCTTCTCTGTTGGCTGTGGCTCTGTTCTTCAGTTGGAGTGATTGAGGACATCAGTTTTAGCAGATATTTTCAAAAAGCAATCAACTCCAGATTTTCCATTATTAATGTGAATAAAGCTTATACAGAAAATGAAAACACACATATATTTCAAAACCCAATATTAGCCATTAATGTCAACCCAGTCAAACACTCCAGATTTCATCAACTCCTGCTGTTTCCCTTTGAGGAAAATCCTAGCAGTGTTATGAATTCATCTATTATCTTTAACTATTCGTAAAGTATCGAGGTTGACAAAGCCCAAACTAACTCTCTGATAGAAGCATTCTAAAGTTTATCTGTATTCTTGTGGGAGAAATGGAACTTCTAGAGCCTTGGCTTATTTTTAAACGATAAATGCTAAATTAACATTTTGTAAGATGAATCTGACATGCAAAATGGTTGGTATAGTTTTTCTTAATCTTCTGTTTCAAAGAGAAGAAGCTGTATTTTCTTAGATCAACCAACTAAAACCCAGGATTGTATAGATGATCTAGCCTAATAATTTGCTCTTTTTTTTTTCTTTAAGCAGAAGACTTCTTTTTTCAAAAACAACATTTTTGTGGAAGTGCAATGTAGAACAAGATGAAAGCTCAGCTTCTCTGGTGGAAGAGAAGATCTTGACCTCTAACACGCAGCCTGCCTCTAGTGTCTTCATCTTTCTTGACTCCGAGGAAAATAGTATGGAAACCACAGACCCATTCCAGTCCTCTCATTTTACAGATATGGAAGCTGAGGCCCGGTGGAAAACATGGCTGTGGCCAAGACTGAGCTTTTGACAAGGGCACCGCCAGGCCAGGAACACACATCTCCTGACTCCTGGGTCACGACCGTTGCATCACACTGTGTTGGTGAGACTGCTGCAGAAAAGGGGGCTCCCTTCCAGGGCCCGAGGGTGGACTCTATTTACACCAGGAGATGAATTACTGGGGGAGACACACATACTGACAAAGAAAAGATTTAATTGGGCAGGGGTGCCCGAGGGGAGGCCAGCAGAGTAAGGGAACCAGGAGGGCTGCTCTGCCATGTGGCAGCCGTGGGTTTTATGGCGATAGGGGTACCTTCTGGGCTGTCTCTGGCCGGTCATCTTGCTTGGCCCATATTTAGTCTGACACCAGGTCCTTGCTGGTGGTGCGCACATCTCTCAGCCAAGATGAATTTCAGCTCTAAAGATTCTGGGAAGTTGGCAGGACACATTGTAGGCTGGTGTCTCCTCCCTCCTTTTGGTCCCTCCTGAATTTTCCCATTTAGTTTCAGTGGAAGCACCATGTGCCTTACTGAGGCCTCCTGTTGTGAGACAGATCAAATGGTTATCATTGTGCCTGGCCAAGGCAGACGGATTCAGTCCATGGTTCCCTAACAATACCAACTTCGTTTGACAGTCTAGGTCCCAGGACAGCCTCAGTGCTTCAACCAGATGCAACTTTCCCTGCTAGGACTCACATTGCAGGAAGATACATATGTCTGCATCAGTTACATCAAGCAAGTCTCTTAAGTACCCAGAATTCGGAGGCAGATTTCCAAACACAGGGTCCCAAATGCTCAGGTTAGGCTTCTCTGCTTGAAGAAATATTCCTATACTCTAACTCAGTGGTTCTCCAACTTTAGTGTACCTTTAGAATAACCTGTGAGTGAGAGGAGGCTGTTAAAAAATAAAGATGCCAGAAATTCTGACTCAGTAGGTTCAGGGTATAAACCTGAAGGATCCGCAGACAGCGCTTCGAGATGCCTGACCTTGACCAGTCTTTGTCTTTCAAGCCTTCACTGGATAACTAAAATTTGCTCAAATTTCAGGAACAACAAAGTCTTCAACACGTCTTCCATGTGACAAGAGCATTATCCTCCTCCCCAGATTCAGAACATCAAACCCCAGGAGGTATCTCGCTTCTACCGTGGTGTCCTGGTGAATCCACAGCAACGGGCCGCCAGCCCCGATGGTCCCCCTGGGAGAAGCGGCAGGAGCAGAGGTAAGGAACAGAACTCTGTTTGTATGCAGATCGTTTCCATAGAAAATTAAACAAGCAATAATGGCCTACAGAAAGATATTGTGTATAACCACAACAAAAAAGGTGTACTTTAAAGGATAAAGAAGAAAGTTGCTCAGTCGTGTCCGACTCTGTGACCCCGTGCGTGGACTGTAGCCTACCAGGCTCCTCCTTCCATGGGACTCTCCAGGCAAGAGATAGCTCATCTAAATTTGAAAGTAATATTAGCTCTCATAGGTCCTGCACTCAGATAGGACAGAGGTCAACTTAAGGAGCTGAGGAACCAGAAAGGTTAAGAATTCATGGTAAAGATCAGAGCTTGCACTGAAATTCCTGTGTTGAACTGTGCCAAAACAGGATGCTGTTATTGGTAATTATTACAGTGATAATTCATTTAACTAGGAATAAAATAGGGCATGATTGTTTACTTCTGCCTGTTTCCCCAGACAGGCAGAGAAATGAGAAGAAAAATCTCAGAGGTTTTACTCTTGGCTAAATGATATAATTTCCTCAATTAACCAGGAATAAACATAGCAACAAAATAATTTACCTTTACATTATACAATAGTTGTAAATAGACTTCTTACACCTCCTTGCATGGAAAAGTCAAAGTGGAGACAGGCTGCCAAAGAATTGGAAACATCTTGAGTTTGGTTTCCATCTGAAAAGACACAGTCCTTGGAAACCTGCTCACATTTTCAGCCTTGGCATGAAACTTCCAAAAGCTAATCTTGGTTTCTCTCCTTCATACTGAACCCATTCCAAGGCCAAGAGATTGCGGGTTGAATTGTGGTAAGATAAAAGATGCTTCTGAATGCTTGGGGGAAAAGGCGCAGAGATACAGGGGAGAGCAGAGTGCCCGTCTGAGAAGAGGTAGACAGTTTGGCTGGGTTTTTTGGAGAATCCTTAATATAAACTAGGAATTGCTGGTGGTCCATGAACATTCTCATGATCACAGCAAAACACACCGTCAGGAAGGGAGTTACTATCACTGTATCAGGCTGCTGGGGGTCAAGGAGTGGAGTAGACTAGTGTGTGACTCCTCACATCCCAGAGGAAAAACTTTATAACGGTCAAATTTACATGAAATCACCCAGGTATTATACAACCTTGTAAAGCATAAGCTGAAGCCAAGTTTCTTCAGTAGCAGAGCAGAAACTGATTTTGTTTTAAATCCTTTAAAGAGGATGTTTTGTAGAGAAATTACCAAGACTTTTTTCAAATGAAACCTCTGCTTATCACCATAAATAAAAATCCTTTTTTCCCACTGCATAGTTAAATCTCTTTGATGCCCTCTCTCATTCTGTGCTGCCACAGCCTCTTCCTTGGCCTCACACAGACTATATCTAGAAGAGGATGCGCAGGAGACATCAGCATCTCCAGGCTGTGAAGTGTGGCCATGCCCTAGAGCGGCATGATGCTCGCGTTCAGGACCAAGGACAGTGGTCCACGCACTGGCTGCTCCACGGCTTCCAGCCCCTTTTCATCTCCTCCCCACTCTAATATCTAGTCACATCACACCCCTGAGCAGGACTGTGGACCACGTGGTTGAGACTACAAACCAAAATAGGGTTGAACTGCCTTATAAAAATAGGAGCTGTCCCCACCCAAGTTCCACTTTCATCAGTCAACAGATACGTCCAAGTTCAAGGATGGAACCTGTAAAATCCAAAGGGTTTACTCACTGTCGTCTTGGGTAAGTCTCCACTGCTGACTTCGTTCTGAAGATGGCAGTTGCTGCTTTGGGGGATGCTGTGGCTGAGAACCTTTGTTTGAACTCCAGAGCCGCAGTGGCTGCTGCATGCTCCCCTGGGTCCTCACACACTGCTGGGCCAACTCTGCCCTGCTTCCGCGTGTCTTTGAGATCATAATGGCATTGACAGAAGCTCAGTCTGAGGCATATGTATCCAACAAACAGACCAAATATGGGCCCACCAGTGTCTTGAAGTGAGATGTTCAATTCTCAAAAACATATAGTAAGAAATTTGCTCATTTTTGCACCTTCTGGAGCAAGGTCAGAACACAAGCATTTCTGGGAATAATGTGTTTTTGCAAGATAAAACAGAAGGTGAAGAGGATATAACTACATTACAATTCTGTTAAATACCTTTATTTATAGCGATGAAAGTTAGGAAGCAGGATTAATTGCTGCAATATGAAGAAAGTAGAAACTAATTAAAAATGAACATTTTAGCATGCTATCAAAGGGCTGGGTTCTCTTTGAAGGTGCCTTTTACAAACAGAAAGAGGTTACAGCCTGGAGGAACTATCCTTCTCCTGATTTGGTTACAGATTCTCTCTCTCTCTCCTTCTTTCTCATACACACACACACACACACACACACACACACACACCATATACCTCAGTAAACTTAGAATACTGATATCAGAGGAGAAAGATTAAAAGATGGCAAATGCTAGTTAACCTTGGCTTGCTAACTCCATTCTCTCCATTTCAAGAAATGAAACATGAGAGGCTTGATGTGAGTTAAAGAACTTACAACAAACCCAAAGGGGCATCCGGTGCCAACGGTCATGTTCCAGGTCTTGACAGGATCAAAAAAAGCCAATAGCAAATAGCCAGCACCCAGAAGCTTGCAGGGAAGAGGGGCCCATTTGAAGGGGCTGAGGGAAGGGAGAGACAATCACAGCAGCCTGTGAATTAGATCACCTGATTGAGTACAGCCTTCCCTCCACTTGAACCTATCCAGGGTAACTGCTTCTTGGAAATCCTCCCAGTGAAGAAGAAAGCAGTTATTTTGCACTGCCATGTACTATGCACCCTTGACACACAGGTTATAGTGATAAATAGGACTAGAGATAATATGAAAGGAGCCAGACCCTAACCCTAACCCTGACTCTGACCTTAAACCTTAGCCTGCATGCATTATGCACCAAGTACTGGGGGAAACTGATAGATCCTTTATTACTTTAATAAAGAAAACATTAATTTGAATAACAGAGATAAAACTTTCTACATACAAAGCCCACGATGTATGGCTATTTTCATTATCAGTAATAAAAATTGACCCATTATTTTATATCACTGCAAGATTCCCCTCTGTGACACCTAATTGCTCTTAAACTCACTTCTCTGTCTTCCCAGGTGACTTTATTCACTGCCCTCTTGGGTTTGCTCTGTTAGATAGTTCGGCCTCTTGGGTTGAAAAACATTGACATTCATTGTGCTCCCAAACAGAAAACACCTCTCACATTTGTCCTACCCTGTTGCCCCAGATCTCTCATGAATACTGCATATCTCTCCCCCACTGCCATTCTCCTTGGAAAGACTACCCTCTGGCTGAGCAAGACACTACACAGTCTGCTTGGGAGAAGTTGCCAGTTCTTTGCTTTTTCCAAGACTTATTAACTTGGGCAGGACCTTAGGAAGGGGAGAAAGGCGTGGGCCCAGGCATGAATATGCTCTGAGGGTGGTGGGTCTTGAGAGGAGATCTGGCACTTGGTTTGTTTAAACTCCTGCTTTTCCCACTCTTCAGAGGCTCTGTCTACTCTGGCCAAATCAACCATACCAGGCAGAATTTTAGCAACACGGTGCTTGCATCTAGGGTATCGTTCTGCATGATAAGCAGTTTTGCTATCAGTTTCCCCCAGTACTTGGTGCATAATGTCAGTTGGATTTCAATGTTGTCATGATAAGCTGTGGTCTTCTGCAAATGCTATGTAGATATGCCTGCCTAACGGATCTTAGTTATTCACTCAGAGGAGACTGACTTCCTCCCCTAGGCTTTGCTCTGAGTAATTTCTCTTCAGCTCTCTCCTTGGGAACTCAGCTCCCAGGGATGGAGCGAATCAATGCCCAACCATAATCACTGCTCCTTCCAAGGGAAACTGCCCCCCTTGGGCCTCAGAGGCACAGCTAACAGTTGTCTTTTACAGAGGAGAGACTTGATTTCAGATGGCCTTTTTTTCTCAGAGATGCAAAGCTGTTTCCAGCCTCTCAGAAGTGTTATAAAAATAAATAAATAGGGACTTCCCTGGTGGTCCAGTGGTTAAGACCTTACCTTCCAATGTGGGGGTGTCGGTTCCATCCCTGGTCAGGGAGCTGAGACTCCACATGGTCCGGGGCCAAAAAGCCAAAACATGAAACAGAAGCAATATTGTGCCAAATTCAATGAAGACTTTAAAATGGTCCACATTGAAAAAAAAAATCTTTAAAAAATAAAATAAGAAATAAATACACACGCACACACAGATATATATATATATCTGTGTGTGTGTGTGTGTGTGTGTGTGTGTGTGTGTGTGTGTGTAAAGCTTAAAAACAGGTCAGGAGAGGCCCTTGATCTCCACTAACATAATGATGTTGCTGAGGGGAGAAATCACAGAAGCACAAGGGCTTTTCCCGTTGGACAAGGCCCCCTTCTGATCGCTCACAAAATCCATTTCCCTGAAGCCCCAGAATTCCCACTCGAGCCTAGGAGGCCTCCTCGCCACAGCGGCATGCTCCCTTCGTGTGGAACTGGAGATGAATCACCAGCCTGGAGAAATGACTTTCCATGGGGCCAGCTAAGCCCACTGAGGCTCTCAGTTGGGTGGCAGCTCCCCCCAGACCCAGATGGAGTTATATGAGGGCCTGTGGGAAAAAAAAAATTGTGGATAGAAGCTGTGGGGGCTGAAATGAACCAGCCTATTACCCAGTGCCTCTCTGACGGTGTGGGTTAATTTATCACAGGGAATCCAATCACTTCTTATAAAACCAGAGCAGGTTTCATTTAGTTTGATGAGGTATATTGCAAGATTTCAGAAAATCAATTTTACTGAGAGCCATATTAAGCCCCAGGGAATATAACACTACATGTACCTCACATAAGTTTTTGTTATTACTCAGAGGATCGCTGGGGAAATTATATACTTAGTCCAATGAGGGGTAATGGCTACCTTCATTGTCTTGGGCAGTTCTCACCCTGCTTACCTCTGTGAAATAACAAATAAAAATGGTAGGGCTCCAAACTGATACTTACCTAAGCTCTGCAGAGCCAGATGCATGATAAGAGTGAGCAAATGTGACTTGATTTCCCAGAGATTCTAACCCCTTACAGTATGGGATGATAAGAACCCACGCTCAGGTGTTATGGGTACTATGTATTTTGACCAAAGCCCTATTCTGATGGAGTCTTCTAACTTGAGTTCTTAGAGCAGTATTTGCAAAGGAAGCCACAGTGGGCTCAAAATTGCTTTCAACCAATCTGCCAGGTTAATATTTCCCGAGAGGTGTATTTCTTAGTGAGAAAATTTTCCTCCAGTGGCTAAGGAACATTTCTATCTATAGTCATCTGGTCTCCTGGAGACTTTGGCTTGTAAAGCAATAAACTAACCTAGCTTTTTATGGGGTCCCCAACTTGAAGCTGGTGGCAGGGAGTGCACACTCCATTGGACTTTGGTGATAATTTCCTTCTCCAAAGGCCATTGGAACTGAAAGCAGAGGGTATAGGGAGTGTGTGTTGTTGGGAAGAAGCAGGAGCTTGCGCTGCTTCAATCCAGCTGCATCCCACAAACACCAGAGCTGTTCTTAGGTATCCTTGGTCTAGGACTGTGCTGTCCAATGTGACAGTGATTATCCCCATGTGGCTATTTAAACTAGATTACTTAAAATTAACATATTTAAAAATTAAATTCCTTAGCTGCACTTGCCACATTTCAAATGCTTGGTGGATATGGTGGTTAGTGGCTACCATCATTGGACAGCACACTTATAGCATTTATACCCATCGCAGAAAGTTCTAGTGGACTTCACTGGGTAGCCATTTAGTTCTTGAGACTTGATAGCTATTACATGGATCTGAGAGTTTAGTTCAGGCTAAAGTCACTGCCCATATGACACAAGTGTGCTTCATTTCCCGATCCTCTTTCACCAGAGTAAACTGGGGCCATACATGACCTCTAGATAGTCTTTGGGTCAAAGAACCTCTCTTCCATCATAGCAGAAACAGCCTCAGGAAAAAGCCAGAACTGGTTTTAGAAATTAAGAAATAAGGATGAAAATGTAAGTTGTAGGACAAAGCTGGTATTTAGGGATCCAGGGGGGAAAAGGTTTTCATCAGTTCTGTATGCAAGTCAAGGACAGTTAGAACCAGACATGGAATAATGGACTGGTTCCAAATTGGGAAAAGAGTATGTCAATGCTATATATTGTCACCCTGCTTATTTAACTTCTATGCAGAGTACATCATGAGAAATGCCAGGTTGGAAGAAGCTCAAGCTGGAATCAAGATTGCAGGGAGAAATATCAATAACCTCAGATATGCAGATGACACCACCCTAATGGAAGAAAGCGAAGAGGAACTAAAGAGCCTCTTGATGAAAGTGAAAGAGGAGAGTGAAAAAGCTGACTTAAAATGCAACTTTCAAAAAAATAAGATCATGGCATCACTTCATGGCAAATAGATGGGGAAAATAAGGAAACTGTGACAGACTTTATTTTCTTGGACTGCAAAATCACTGAAGACTGTGACTACAGCCATGAAATTTAAAAATACTTGCTCGACAGTGTATTTTAAAAAAAGATATCACTTTGCTGACAAAGGTCCATATTGTCAGAGCTATGGTTTTTCCAGCAGTCATGTACGGATGTGAGAGTTGAACCATAAAGAAGGCTGAGTGCCAAAGAATTGATGCATTTGAACTGTGGTGTTGTAGAAAACTCTTGAGAGTCTCTTGGACTGCAAGGAGCTCAAAAGAGTCAATCCTAAAGGAAATCAACTCTGAATATTCATCGGAAGGACTGATGCTAAAGTTGAAACTCCAATACTCTGGCCACTGGATGCAAAGAACTGACTCATTGGAAAATACCCTGATGCTGGGGAAGACTGAGGGCAAGAGGAGAAGGGGGCGAGAGAGGATGAGATGGTTAGATGGCATCATCAACTCAATGGACATGAGTTGGAGCAAACTCTGGGAGGTAGTGAAGGACAGGGAAGCCTGATATGCTGCAGTCCATGGGGTTGCAAAGAGTCAGACATGGCTGAACGACTAAATAACAACATCAGTTCTTGCCCTGTACCAAGACCAAACTTTTCTACCATCCCTTTGTGTCCTACTCTATATTTCACATATACATAATGTTATATGAGATTCGTCTTTCTCTCTGACTTACTTCACTTAGTATGATAATCTCTAGATCTATCCATGTTGCTGCAAATGACATTATTCCATTCTTTTTTATGTCTAAGTAGTATTCCATTGTATATATGTACCACATCTTCTTTATCCATGCATTTAAGTTGTTTCCACATCTTGGCTATTGTAAATAGTGCTGCAGTGAACGCTGAGGTGCATGTGTCTTTTCTTTTCTTTGTAATTAATTTATTTTAATTGGAGGGTAATTACTTTACAATATTGTGGTGGTTTTTGCCATACATCAACATGAATCAGCCATGGGTGCACATGTGTCCCCATCCTGAACCCCCTCCCACCTCCCTCCCCGCCCCATCCGTCTGGGTTGTCCCAGGGCACCGGCTTTGAGTCCCCTGCGTCATGCATGGAACTTGCACTGGTGATCTGTTTCACATAAGTGAATATACATGCTTCAGTGCTATTCTCTCAAATCATCCCACCCTCACTTTCTCCCACAGAGTCCAAAGGTCTGTTCTTTACATCTGTGTTTCTTTTGCTGTCTTGCATGTAGTAAATATATATTGCGTATAGTACATAGAGCTGCAATGAACACTGAGGTACATGTATCTTTTCAAATTAAAGTTTTATCTGGATATTTGACTAAGAGTGGGACTGCTGGACCACATGGCAACTTTATTTTTAGTTTTTAAAGGAACCTATCTACAAAACAGAGACAGACTCACAGATATAGCAGGCAGACTTATGGATGCTAAGGGGTGGAGGAGAGGGAAGGATTGGAAGTTAGGAGTTAGCATATGTAAATTATTATACATAGATGGATAAACAACAAGGTCTTACTATAATAGAACAGGGAACTATATTAAACATCCTGTAATAAATCATAATGGAAAAGAATATAAAAAAGAATATCTATCTATCTATCTATATAGCAGAAATTAACACAACATTGTAAATCAACTGTGCTTCAATAAACTTAAAAAAATCTCCAGTGTCAAGAGAGGAACTGCATCCCTCTTGAATTCACATGTTAAAGTCCTAAACTCCAGTATCTCAGAATATGACAGTATTTGGAGATAGGATGTTGGAAGAGATAATCCAAGTAAAATGAGGCCACTAGGGTGAATCCTAGTCCAGTGTGATTGGTGTCCTTATAAGAAGAGATGAGTGGGACACTGACACCCAGGAGACCATGAAACGCAGACAGATGATGGCCGTCAACCAGCCAGTGAGAGAGGCCTTGGCAGAGACCCATCCTGCCAACACCTTGATCTCGGACTCCTGGCCTCCACAGACTGAGTGGGTTGAACAACAGAAGTGTATTTTCTCAAAGTTGTGAAGGCAGCCCTTTACCTATCATGCAGATTCTTCCTAGAGCAGACCAGAGGCCTCTGCAGCAGAGACCATACAGTTTTTTTCAAATCGTTGGGAATTCCCGGGCAGTCTGCTGGTTGGGGCTCTGTGCTTTCATTGTGGGTTCTCCTTGAGGAGCTAAGATACTGTAAACTGTGTGGCACAGCCAAAAGAAAAATTCTTTAAATCAAGCTGGAGATATTTTGAGGATACATTGCCCATCATCACAGTTTTTCCCTCAAGCCTAACAAAGTAGCTATTTGCACAGAGGATTATTATGCCTTTTCCTGTAGGGCAATTCAAGCTTTGATGCTACTCACAGAGCCAGTGGGGAACTGGAACTCAGAAGTGACAGACAAATTACCCATGAGAAAGGGCAGAACATTTCAGAAGAGTGTTTAAAAAATCATTTTGCCTTCACCGATATTTTGCTGTGACATCCTTTATTGATTTCTACATGTCAACTCTAAATTAGATCTGTGTGTGTGTTTACACACATTGGGTAGAGTTAAACACATTCACAATATATGGATTTAGCAGCTATTTATATAGTCACTCCTTTTCAAGGTGTTTAACAAAAATTAATTAATGTAACATGCAACCAACCGTACATTCAACATAACAGCCCACAGGGAATGTGATGCAAACTTGAAAACCCAGTGAAGTTCTGATGCTAATATTTTTTGTTTGGTAGGATTCCTGGGGGAAATGCCCAGTTGTCAACTCCTGAAGAGAGATGGGAATATCTAGATAAGAGAAGGTCTTGGATGTGGATGAGGGCGTGCTCAGTCATGTCTGACTCTTTGAGACCCCATGAATTGTAACCCACCAGGCTCCTCTGTCCATAGGATTTTTCAGGCAAGAAAACTGGAATGGGTTGCCATTTCCTACTCCAGGGAATCTTCCTGACCCAGGGATCAAACCCTCATTTCCTGTGTCTCTTTCATTGGCAGGCAGATTCTTTACCATTGAGCCACCTGGGAAGGGCTTAATATTATCCAATTAGTTATCTGGGTATCTTAGCCTTTTCTGTAATAGAAATTTTTTCCAAATTTTTTTCTGGCAGCATTGCAATCTTGCATTAAAAAAAATTTTTTTTTCTGTCAGATTGAGCAAAAGAAACATCATTCAAGTAACAGTTCGAAACAAAACATTTGCATGACATTTGAGAATTACAAAATGTTTTTAGAGCCAAAATTTTCATTCGATGCTCACCACACTTTTTAAAGTTAGGTTATTTCTCCCATTTTGCGGATAAGGTAACTAAAGTTTGGAAAGCTTAAGTGACCTTCCAAAAGTTTCACAGCTAGTTCCAAAGGGAGCCAAGACAAAAGTTTACATTTGGGATTTTAACCATCTGTTACACGTCTCCATATCCCTTTGTCCTTCCACCATGGGGCACCATCCCAGGAGAATGTCCCAGGGGCGCCTCTCCAAGAAGCTGCACTCACCCTTCATCAGCGCTGCCCACAGCAGGCTTCTGCCTGAGAAGATGGTTCTACAGACAGACAGGTAATTCCAGGGGAGCCAAGGATGAGATCCAGGGCATCTCCACAGAGGCCATGGTGAATCCATTCCCTCAATCTCTCCTGTCTCGTCCCACTGACCTTTACCTACTGGGTGAGGTGGAGTTAGGAATAAGGCATCTAGAGTGGGGAGTGGGCTTCCAGAAGCCATAGATAGGAACGAAGTGGCCAAGGTGTGAAAAGCTGAGATGAGCTTCCTTCCCTAGCGTCACCTGCAGTCTTTACCACCTGCCTTGCTCGTGTGGAGTTAGCCCTAACATGCCTTCCATGATGCCCAACCACCCTGCACTGGGGAAAATCGCAGAGGTATTCTGGCGCTGGTCTATGATACAGTAAGGACCTGCCCTTGCCCTCAGCCCCCTTCTCAAGAATGCTTTTTGAGCACAACCTTCCTGGGTTCCCAGATTGGTACTTGCACTTAGTAGGCCAATCATGCTACCTGGACCACATCTGATACTATGCTATTTGGTGTCCCAACTAATGCAGGCAGGTCACTAGGATGGCCAATGAGCTCTGAGGAGGTTTGGCACAGACTCGGCCCAATAGAGCTGCTCTGTATTAAATGATGACAAAGGGACCTAATCAGACATCTCTCTTAGCAAACATGAATGCTGTGTGTGCACTCAAACTATAACCCAAATAACTCAGGTTCTCTCCTCTCTATACCTGAGAGAGCTGAGGACCTGAGCATCTGTGGTTAATGAAAAACAGGAGTCCTATTCTGTTCCTTTCCCTTGTGTCCTGTAATCAGCCCCTATCACCCAAGGAGGTCCAGGTATCTCTTATGGACAAGTTGAATAACCCCCTTGATGGAGTATGTTTCTAGGTCTCTGAGAAGCTCCGGGAGGCTACAGAGAAATACAAGACACACAAAAATAACCTCACTAGATCACCAGAGGGACACTGGCCAAGATGCCAATTTTTCTTTAAGATGCCAATTTCTAAGTTATTCTTTCCCAAGTTTTTATTTTCTGCTTCCTTGCATCATTGGGCTAAGAAAAAAGGTATTGCATATTCTCCCCAAAAGACTCCTGTGGAAAGCAGCTGAAAAGTGTCAGAACAGACAAAGCAGACAAGCAGAGATTACTGCTTTCTTTCAGGTCTGATGCCCGATTTCCCTTCCGGCCCCGGCTGTGGACAGTAGTGATCTGCCTAGAAACCAGGCATGCGTTAATTTGCATGACTGCGTTAACTAACTAGCAGCCACTCCATCCCAGCCCCAGTATAACCTAAATTAGTTCAACAGGAGTAGGTGGTTTAATTTGTACATTATTTACATTTGCTAATAAACAAGGAATTTGAGTTTTAGCTCAAATTTTCTCTTGGGGACGGAGCCAGATCTCTGCTGAGAATTTGACCTGGAGAAATTCACGCTGTGTATTCCTCTCATCTCAGATATCAACTCTGACCCACTCTTTGAGTTTTCATACTGAGAAAGTCTGGGTGGAACTTCTCTCCAGCAACTCCACACCCCCATTCATTGGAAGGACTGATGCTAAAGCCAAAGCTCCGATACTTTGGCCACCTGATGGGAAGAGCCAACTCACTGGGAAAGACCCTGATGCTGGGAAGGCAGACGATGAGATGGTTAGATAGCATCACCGACTCAATGGGCATGAACTTGAGCAAACTCTGGGGGATACTGGAACAGGGAAGCTTGGCATGCTACAGCCCATGGTCACAAAGAGTCAGACACAATTGAGTGACGGAATAACAACAGTCCTTAGGCTCAGTCCAGACTGCGGAGGTGAACAGCCCTGTCTAACCCAGGTTCCAGTTAGGGCTCACCTTGGCTACCAAAGGGCCCTGGCTGCCCCTGCCCTGGGAGGCCTGGGCTTCCACTGATCTGAGACCCAGAGCTCTGGTGTACCCATTCTCAGATGGGTTTTCTGCCTGTGTCTAATTCTTCTTGGTTTCTTGGTTTCTTTCTAGCTACCTGCCTAGTTGGTCATGTTTCTTCCTAAAATTGTGCCTGTCTTCTCCCGCCCTGTGAGCGCCTCATATCTCATCATGAACTTAGGAGCTGCCAGATGTAGTCACCCCTAAAAGGACCCCACACAAAGGATCCTTGGAGTCTCCACCACTGAGTTTTCTCTACCTATTAAGGGTAACCACAATCAAAATGCTAGTAATAGCAGTAAAAATACTAGTAATAATAGCCAGCATTGATTGTGCTATTTCTTTGTGTCAGGAATTTTGCAGAAGTTAATGTTCACATAACTGGATGGTGGAGGAGACAAGCTCAGGAAAGTTAAGCATCTTGCTCTAAGTCACACAGAAAGTCATGAAGAGGTGGAATTTAGTCTGTCTGGATTCAGGCCCCCCATGAAACCATGCTCATGTCACTCACCTCCCAAACCTGTTTAATTATCACCTACTGCTGCCTCCTAAGCTCACTTCAAGGTGGGGAGAGCCGGTACTGCTGGCTGGCTTAGTTTGGGTGTTAAGGACCAGGGATGGGTGTCAGGAAACCCCCAGATGTGACTACAACTGTGTGGGACCCGAGCGTCAATACCGAGTCCAGTCAGAAAGAGGCCTGGGCCTCAGAGCCAGAGACACGTGCTGACTGGACAAAATACTTTGCAGACACTCCCCACCCTATATGAACGGAGTATAGACATATATGCAGCAGAACAGTACTCAACCCTAAAAAAAAAATGAAATTGTGCCATTTGCACAATTTTTAGTGGACCCAGAGACTATCTTTCAGAGTGAAGTAAGTCAGGAAAGAGAAAAACAAATATGGTTTATCATGTATGGATGTGAGAGTTGGACTGTGAAGAAGGCTGAGCGCCGAAGAATCGATGCTTTTGAACTGTGGTGTTGGAGAAGACTCTTGAGAGTCCCTTGGACTGCAAGGAGATCCAACCAGTCCATTCTAAAGGAGATCAGTCCTGGGATTTCTTTGGAAGGAATGATGCTAAAGCTGAAACTCCAGTACTTTGGACACCTGATGCGAAGAGTTGACTCTGATGCTGGGAGGGATTGGGGGCAGGAGGAGAAGGGGACGACCGAGGATGAGATGGCTGGATGGCATCACGGACTCGATGGACGTGAGTCTGAGTGAACTCCGGGAGATGGTGATGGACAGGGAGGCCTGGCGTGCTGCGATTCATGGGGTCGCAAAGAGTCGGACACAACTGAGCGACTGAACTGAACTGAACTGAATGCATATATGTGGAATCTAGAAAAATGGTACAGATGAACTGATTGCAAAGTAGAAATAAAGTCACAGGTGTAGAGAACAAATATATAGACACCAAGAAGGGAAAAGAGGGGTGGGATGAATTGAAGACTGGAATCGACATAGAATCCCAGGGACGGGGGAGCCTGGTGGGCTGCCGTCTATGGGGTCACAGAGAGTCAGACACGCCTGAAGTGACTTAGCAGTAGCAGTATACATAAAATAGGTAACGAATGAGAACCTACCACAGAGCGCAGGCGATCCTGCTCAGTGCTCTGTGGGGACCTGAATGGGAAGGAAATCAGAAAACAGGTGGGGTATATGTATACATATGGCTGATTCGCTTTGCTGTGCAGCAGAAACTAATGCAGCAGTGTAAAGCAACCATACTCCAATAAAACTTTATTTAAAAACCCAGTGAGGTCTGTAGCTGTCCTCTTAGAGATGGCACCCAAGGCCCTTTCCCCAAGTGGCCATAACTGCAGTTGAGTCAGGGGGTCTGGCTGCCTGATGCCAACAGAAAGACAGTAGCATCGTACCTCCGGGTGACTCTCACACTGCTGAAATGATCTACAGTAGGAGATAGTTGGTGGAACCACCGAAGGGGATAAATTCTGGGCTGTCATTCAGCTTTCAGAAAAGGTTGTTTGTTTCACGCTGGTTGCTAATAAATGCAGTGATGTCATGAGGTGTTATGAGCCTTACCCACCCTAAACTGCTTTTCTCTACCAAAAGGAACCCAAGAGTGGTATGTGACTCTCTGGGTCCCTTCCCTCCATGGCTCCTTTGCAGCACCTGAGGTTGGTCCCTGGGCTATAACCACTTTCCTTGGGCATATTCATAAAAGAAAAGAGACCAGCCCCATCAGTGACGCTCTGTGAGCAGCTCTTCTTTCCCAATACGTCTTCTCTAAAAGGACATGGCACTTCTATTTTACAACAGTTTCAGCCCTGCTCTTCACTACCTACCATTCCTGGGGCTTGCAAAGGGCTCCTGACCCTGAGGAAAAGTCAGTGACAAGAAGAAGGGCACCACGAAGGACTGAATGTTTGTGTTCTCTGAAAATTCACATGCTGAAACTCGAACCCCCAAGGTGATGGTAATTGGAAATGAGGATTTGGGATTAATCACATCATGAGGCTGGGCCCTTGTCTGATGGGATTAGTGCCCTTATAAAAAGAGACATGGAGCTCTCTCCACCTCTATACACCCCCCACCCCCCAGCCCCCACTTCCCCACGTCAGGACACAGAAAGAAGGGAGCTGTCTGCAAGATGGGAGGAAAGTCCTCACTAGAAGCTGAACTGGACAACATCTTGATCTTGGATTTCCAGCATTCAGAACCACGAGAAAATTAATTTCTGTTGTTTAAATGCCACAGTCTATGCTGTTTTGTTATGGCAGCCCAAGCAGACAGAGATCTGCCGACAGAAGCCGCAGAATGAGAGAAAACCCAGTAGGCCGCATTAGTCTAGATGCTGAAGTGGCCAGCCTGCTCATGAAAAGGCAGAGCTCTGCAAGTCCTTCTTCCGGCCATCCCTGCCTGTTTACAGGCAGAAGCAGCAGCTGCCTTCAGCTGGAGGCCTGAAGTGCTCTGAGAGTTCCACCTGCCACACACACCTCTGCGCCACATGCTGGGGCTCCCGAGCCCTCGCCTGGCAAGAAGTCTCCCTGCCGAATGGGCTAATGGGTTTGGAGAAAAGATGACTCTGGGGTACTGACCATCTCAGTTGTTAACCGGGCTTCTCACTTGGTTTTTTGTGGCTGCAAGGACTTTTCTTCGGAGTAATTTAAGCGAGGCAGGAACTCATTGGCTGGTACCTTGACAAGATCACCAAGGTCTTCAGATCTTAGGGTTCAGGAGCGCAACTTGTGAGTTCATGGGAGTTCTGGATGATTGGTTCAGGCTAATCAAACTCATGAAACTGGCTGACAGCTGCTGAGTACATTTTTTTTTTTCTAAAATGGAAAGTATTGTTGAAAAACGAAACTACTAACTCAAGGCAAGGTCACAGAGCGGGGCATGGGAAAATTTTCCATGGTTGATGTCATCAAGCTCTAATGAGCCTCTGCCCTAATGAGGAGCACCTTCTAGTGGGTCAGAAGACCTGGGACCAATCAAAGCACCCACCCCTCTGGCCAGGGCCAGAGACAAATAGTAGCTCTTCAACTTGTTCTTCATCTTTATGCTTTTACATATCCCAAGTAGAGCAACTACTCGTTTCAATCATGAATGTGGTACTGTTTCCATGATTAGTATTTCCATCAGTTTAGTTCAGTCACTCAGTCGTGTCCAACTCTTTGTGACCCCATGGACAAGGCACACCAGGCTTCCCTGTCCATCACCAACTCCCAGAGCTTACTCAAATTCATGTCCATCGAGTTGGTGATGCCATCCAACCATCTCATCCTCTTCTCCTCCTGCCTTCAATCTTTCCCAGCATCAGGGTCTTTTCCAATGCTACTTACTATTTTATCATTTACTATTACAATGCTACTTACTATTTATCTCGGATCAATGACATTTAGATGTGTCTGGGGAGTCTGTCTCAGCTAATCTGAGCATACTCCAAATCAGCTCTTCAGCAGATGGCTAGTCTCATCTGTGGGATGGTAGGTCTTTGGGGCTTCAGTTTCAGTTAGTGGCATTCCCCAACTCCCTTCCCATGCCATCCTCTTTGGGATACAGTGATGAAATAATGCAAGGTTTAATAAATATGAGATTGACAGGAAAGAAAATAATTGGAGAGGTTCTGGTTGGACATGAAGTAGGTAGACTCAATTTCCTCTTATCTTAGTTTAGAACTGGGTGCCAGTGGCTGGATCTTCTTTTTTTAATTCTTATTTTATTCTTCCTTTTTGGCCACACCAAATGGCATGTGGGATCTTAGTTCCCCCAACCAGGGATCAAACCCTCACCCTTTGCAGTGGAAACTTGGACCAGTCTTAATCACTGGGCCACCAGGGAAATCCCAAGGTTGGGTCTTATTACTGATTGGTCCTGCAAAACTACAGCTATTTCCACACGCACCATTCCCCCCACAGCTGGCAGAGAGAAATGAAGCACATACACAGAGATGAAGAAGCAAGAAAGTGCAATTGCTTGTAGAGAGACAGCTACCCCCTGTTCCGGTGCGCCTGCATGCACAGCCCGAGGCGGTGGGCGGGGGAGCAAGGGATGGAAAGGTGACTTCTCTTGCAGGTGGTCCTGTTCAGCATTGTTAGGCTTCCCACGTGGCTCAGCTGGTAAAAAATCCACCGACAATGAGGGAGACCTGGGTTCGATCCCTAGGCTGGAAAGATCCCCTGGAGAAGGGAAAGGCTACCCACTCCAGTATTCTGGCCTGGAGAATTCCATGGACTGCATGGGGTCACAAAGAGTTGGACATGACTGAGCAACTTTCACTAAATAAGGTCATCAAGGACACTGAAAGCACCGACTATTTTACCCTCAAAGACTGGCAATTCCAGAAAAGTTTGTCGTTTTGGAGACTGATCTAAACTGGTCATGACCTTTGGCCAGGCCCCTGCTTCCTGTACCTTGTAGATTGCTTAAAGAGATGCTCAAATGTCTATCCTTTTGCCACCCCTGTATTGAATGACAGCCAAAGTGATTTCTTTGCACTTCAGTCCTCCTTTCCAGTAAATGCTTGTCTATTCTCTGAAAGTATAAGTGGATTTGGGGATTTTTTGACCCACCATAACTCTAAGAAAAACTCAATATTTGTTATTCTCAGTCTTAATGCCTGCTCATGGTGATTTTAACACTGCGTTTTAAAATGGCTTTGGTATTTTAATAATACAATCTTCTTTCTGGTATTGTGGAAACATTACATTATTCAATGTATCCAATTGCAATGCATTTTTCTTTGCCCTTGTGGTGTATTATTACTGTGTACTCTTCACAGAAGTATAATTTGGGGAGCAATTTCCCAGCAAACCGTTGAAGGTGTTGTGTTACAAATGGAGTTGATGTGTTGCTCTGCTCACGGAACCACACTGCAAGGCCAAGAGGCTTTTTCAGGGTAAACACTGTCATAGTGCAGTGATCCCAGTGGAAACCCAACCTGCCACCTTGCTCTCTCCAGTCAGCCCCGCTCCACCTCAGAGGTCTGACTTCCAAAGTCAGCTTCTGGTACCCAAGATGCACGGCCACATACAGCGCCCTGGCTGACTGTCTTCCTGAAGCTATTTTGTCTTTAGCCTGGGGTTTCTCTTTGGCAAGGTCAACTTTGTCATCTCCTACAACTGGGTTTGGCTTTCTCAAATACAGAACTCATGCATGTGGTCAACAGACTGCTTTCGACCCACAATGGTGGGGGTTTTATTTTTTTAATTACAATATTTCAAAACCATTAAAAAAAATTATGGTCCAAGTTTGAAACTCAGGAGTTTGCACGTCCAGGACTCCCGGATTATCTCAGCAGTTATGCCACGAAGTGAAGATTTTCCTCTTCGAGGAAGAAACATCTTCTCCAGGTCCTCATAGACCCCACTAGTCCCTCCTAACAAACTCTGAGATCTTCACAGGTAATTATGCCTGACTATTTTTGCAAGCACTTAAGACTGCAACCTCAGCTTTTATAGCTGTGATAGGTAGAATTCTAAGAGCCATCCACCAGATTCCAGCTATCTTGGGTACATACCTATCCCCTTGTAGAATCCTCTTTCTTGGAGTGTAGGTAGCACCTGTGAACAGCAAGATCAAACCAGTCAATCCTAAAGGAAATCACCACTGAGTATTCACTGGAAGGAGTGATGCTGAAGCTGAAGCTCCAATACTTTGGCCACCTGATGCGAAGAGCTGACTCACTATAAAAGACCCTGATGCTGGGAAGACTGAGGGCAACAGGAAAAGGGGGTAACAGAGCATGAAATTTTTGGATGGCATCAGGGACTCAATGGATGTGAGTTTGAACAAACTCCAGAAGAGTGAAGGACAGGGAAGCCTGGTGTGCTGTAGTCCATGGAGTTGTAGAGTCAGACGCACCTGAGTGACTAAACAACAGCAACAACCCCCTCTGACTGGTGGCAATGTGTTTTCTGATATAATTAAGATTCCTAATCAGTTGACTTTGAGTTAATGAAAAGGGAGATTATTCTAGGTGAGCCCACCCTAATTAGGTGAGCCCTTAAAAGAGACAAGTTCAGTTCAGTTCAGTCGCTCAGTCGTGTCCAACTCTTTGTGACCCCGTGAACCGCAGCAGGCCAGGCCTCCCTGTCCATCACCAACTCCTGGAGTCCACTCAAACCCATCTCCATGAGTCGGTGATGCCATCCAACCATCTCATCCTCTGTCGTCCCCTTCTGCTAGTGCCTTCAATCTTTCCCAGCAGCAGGGTCTTTTCAAATGATTCTGCTCTTTGCATCAGGTGGCTAAAGTATGGGAGTTTCAGCTTCAACATCAGTCCTTCCAATGAACAGTCAGGACTGATCTCCTTTAGAGTGGACTGGTTGAATCTCCTTGCAGTCCAAGGGACTCTCAAGAGTCTTCTCCAACACCACAGTTCAGAAGCATCAATTCTTCAGTGCTCAGCTTTCTTTATAGTCCAAATCTCACATCCATACATGACTACTGGAAAAACCATAATCTTGACTAGACGGACCTTTGTTACCAAAGTAATGTCTCTGCTTTTTTAATATGCTGTCTCGGTTGGTCAAAACTTTTCTTCCAAGGAGTAAGCGTCTTTTGATTTCATGGCTGCAATCACCATCTGCAGTGATTATGGAGCCCCAAAAAATAAAGTCTGACACTGTTTCCACTGTTTCCCCATCTATTTGCCATAAAGTGATGGGACCAGATGCCATGATATTCGTTTTCTGAATGTTGAGCTTTAAGCCATCTTTTTCACTCTCCTCTTTCACTTTCATCAAGAAGCTCTTTAGTTCTTATTCACTTTCTGCCATAAGGGTGGTGTCATCTGCATATCTGAGGTTATTGATATTTCTCCCGGCAATCTTGATTCTAGCTTGTGCTTCTTCCAGCCCAGCGTTTCTCATGATGTACTCTGCATATAAGTTAAATAAGCTGGGTGACAATATATAGCCTTGACGGACTACTTTTCCTATTTGGAACCAAGTCTGTTGTTCCATATCCAATTCTAACTGTTGCTTCCTGACCTGCATACAGGTTTCTCAAGAGCCAGGTCAGGTGGTCTTGTATTCCCATCTCTTTTAGAATTTTCCACAGTTTATTGTGATCCACACAGTCAAAGGCTTCAGCATAGTCAGGAGAGAATAAATAGATGTTTTTCTGGAACTCTCTTGCTTTTTTGATGATCCAGGGATGTTGGCGATTTGATCTCTTGTTCCTCTGCCTTTTCCAAAACCGGCTTGAACATCTGGAAGTTCCTGGTTTACATATTGTTGACCTGGCTTGGAGAATTTTGAGCATTACTTTACTAGCATGTGAGATGAGTGCAATTGTGCGGTAGTTTGAGCATTCTTTGTCATTGCCTTTCTTAGGGATTGGAATGAAAACTGACCTTTTCCAGTCCTGTGGCCACTGCTGAGTTTTCCAAATTTGCCAGCATATTGAGTGCAGCACTTTCACAGCATCATCTTTCAGGATTTGAAATAGCTCAACTAGACTTCCATCACCTCCACTAGCTTTGTTCGTAGTGATGCTTCCTAAGGCCCTCTTGACTTCACCTTCAAGGATGTCTGGCTCTAGATGAGTGATCACACCATCGTGATTATCTGGGTCATGAAGATATTTTTGTACAGTTCTTCTGTGTATTCTTTCCATCTCTTCTTAATATCTTCTGCTTCTGTTAGGTCCATACCATCTGCCCTTTACTGAGCCCATCTTTGCAAAAAATGTCCCCTTGGTATCTCTAATTTTCTTGAAGAGATCTCTAGTCTTTCCAATTCTAATGTTTTCCTCTATTTCTTTGCACTGATCACTGAGGAAGGCTTTCTTATCTCTTCTTGCTATTCTTTGGAACTCTGCTTTCAGCTGGGTGTATCTTTCCTTTTCTCCCTTGCTTTTGGCTTCTCTTTTCTTCCACAGCTATTTGTAAGGCCTCCTCAGACAGCCATTTGGCCTGTTTGCATTTCTTTTTCTTGAGGATGGTCTTGCTCCCGTCTCCTATACAATGTCACGAACCTCCATCCATAGCTCATCGGGCACTCTGTCTATCAGATCTAGTCCCTTAAATCTATTTCTCACTTCCACTGTATAATCGTTCGGCATTTGATTTAGGTCATACCTGAGTGATCTAGTCGTTTTCCCTACTTTCTTCAATTTAAGTCTGAATTTGGCAATGAGGAGTTCATGATCTGAACCACAGTCAGCTGGAGAAGGGAATGGCAAACCACTTCAGTATTCCTGCCTTGAGAACCCCATGAACAGGATGAAAAGAGACAAGAAATGTCACCAAATGCTCTCCTACTGGCCTTGAAGAAATAAGTACCCAAGGGCAGCCTTGCAGGGAGTGAGTCCCAGCTGAGAGCCAGTAAGAATATGGGAACACAATCCCACAACCACAAAGGACTAAATACTGACAATAGCCTGACTTAGCTTAGAAGAGGACCCTGAGCCTCATATGAGATCACAACCCCAGCTGATGGATGGACTTCAGTGGGTGAGCCCCCAAGCAGAGCATCCAGCCGACATACCCGAGGCTCCCAACCCACAGGATGGTGTGATTTGCATTGCTGTAAACTACTAACTTTGTGGCAAGTGGTTATGCAGCAATGAAAAACTAATTCAAAAACTTACCTGTTAGAGCATTGCTTTCATACTTGAACTTTTACCCCTAGCCACGCCTGAATTACAGGAATTGCTTTCACTTAAGACCAAGAAACACATTACAGAGAATACTCTGTTACCTCCAAAGACAAGTGGAGGAGGTGCAAGTGCCTGAAGGACAAGTTTGATCTAAGAGAGAATCATGATATCAATGCTGTGAAATGTTCTTAGCTATCACCTAGTCTAGCTCTGGCTCCCATTTTCAGATGAAGAAACTGAGGCCCAGAAGTTAAGTGATGTAGCCAAGGTTCCATGCCTTGATAATTTTTACTTACATTTCCTATAGTTGGCATAAAGCTTATAAATTCTTGATTTATCAAAACTCCTGTATCTGGTGGTGGCTAAATACAGGGAGGCTTGAGGAGGTTGATTACAGAAAGTTACTCTTTGCTTGAGGAATCAGTAGGTAAATGGTTGATGCTATATTAGATCTAAATGGTTATTAATTGAACAAATATCTGTATCTTAAGCATTGTCAGAAGCAGCTGAGAAAACAATGAAGTAGGACATGTGGCCACTACCTGTAAGGCTTTTCTACTCTTTTCCATGAGAAAGCTCACTGCTTTCAATTTAGACCATACAGGGGCTGAACAAAGAGCAAGGCAGAACAAGCAACACACATTTGACACACGTTGTTTTCTGATCGTTCTGCTAAAGACTGGAACCCCCTCAGCCACCCCGACTCTCAAACACCTTCAGTCAGTGCAGTGTCTAACCATCAAACATGCTTCTGAATCTGCATCCTGCCACTGTTCTTTCAAGTGCAGGATACAGCTCAGTAGTGATGACAAAGTGGACTGTGCCAGAGATATGAGAAGCAGGGATTCAGCAAAGGGTAAGCTGTGGCTTGTGCTAAAGAAAAGGCAGTGACAAGCCTGTAGCGGATCCTCTTCAGATGTCCATGGCCTGTGGAGAGAGCCGAGACGCGGCCCTCATCCAGGAGCCTTGATGGTGAGAGGGAGCCTCACCGCTCCCAGCCACCAGCTCCTGCTTTGCTTTACCTTCGAAACGCTCAGCCTGTGTTTAAGGCAAAACTGTTTCCCTCAGCTCCTTGGTTTCAGGCAGGGTCACACCCTAAACAACAGGGACAGCTGCCTCCTCTATTATTAACCGTCTCTAAGGACAGAGACTCTGAGTCTTCCTTGCTCATCTCTTCTGCCCGCCCCACCCCGCACCAGTTGTGCTGGTTGCCCCATGTCCATCCCGGCCCCACTGTTCGCTGACCTACCATCTCCAACCCCTTGGAACCAATAACCAATTGCAACTCACTATAGTTCTGTCCCTAGGTCCAAACTGTGACACAGCGGGGTCAGCCTGTCCCTTAAAGATTGACATTTGCCCTTTTGAATCACAGCTAGCATGACCATTGGTTTCTATGACCACCCTGGGGATGGAGGTTTCCCAAGTCTTTCCAGCATCATCCTCCAAACTGTAGTGGGGTTTGAAACTCCATTCTGTGGAGTTTCAGCTGGCCACATGTCTTTTCAGCTCAGATCTCTATTCCTCTATCTTTTCTGTCACTTTTTGACCCAGTCTGGGCCTGCAGCATATGAGTAGAAGCAATGTGCCCCATTCCAAGTCGGCTTCTGCCTGAGGATGGGCCACTTGCCCCAGGTTTCCTCCACCGTTGTCCCCCTTACTAAGCAGCTGAGATGGAGTTACATGTTCAGGATGGCTGAGCCAACTGGCCAGGAAACAAAATTGAACTATCCACCTGGGGACTATGATATGAAAGAGAAATGAGTGTCTATTTGTTTTCGACTGAAGTATAATTGTGGTTGTTGTCCAGTCACTAAGTAGTGTCTGATTCGTTGAGACCCCATGGACTGCTGCCAGGCTCCCATGTCCTTTACTATCTCCCAGAGTTTGCTCAAACTTATGTCCATTGAGTCGGTGATGTCATCCTATCATCTCGTCCTCTGTCATCCCCTTCTCCTCCTGCCTTCAGTCTTTCCCAGCATCAGGGTCTTTTCCAATGAGTCAGCCATTCTCATCAGGTGGCTTCAGCTTCAGCACTACTCCTTCCGATCAGTATTTAGGGTTGTTTAGGATTGACTGGTTTGATCTCCTTGCAGCCCAAGGGACTCTCAAGAGTTTTCTCTAGCATCATGATTCACAAGCATCCGTTCTTCAGCACTCAGCCTTCTTTATGGTCCAACTCTGTCAAACACAGATGACTACTAGAAAAACCATAGCTCTGTTCAGACCTTTGTCATCAGACTGATGTTTTTGCTTTTAAATATGCTGTCTAGGTTTGTCATTGCTTTTCTTCCAAGAAGCAAAGTGTGTTAGCCCCTCAGTCTGACTCTGCAACCCCATGGACTGTAGCCTGCCAGGCTCCTCTGTCCATGGAATTCTCCAAGCAAGATTACTGGAGTGCATAGCCATTCCTTCTCCATGGGATCTTCCCAACCGACTCTGGGATTGAACCTGAGTCCCCGGTATTGCAGGCAGATTTTTTTTTACTGTCTGAGCCACAAGCAAGCATCTTTTAATTTTGTGACTATAGTCACTGTCTGCAGTGATTTTGGAGCCCAAGAAAAGAAAATCTGTCACTGCTTCTACTTTTTCCCCCTTCTATTTGGCAGGAAGTGATGGGACCAGATGTCATGATCTTAGTTTTTTGAATGTTGAGTTTTAAACCAGTTTTTTCACTCTCCTCTTTCACCCTCATCAAGATGGTCTTCAGTTCCTCTTCACTTCCTGCCATTAGAGCGGTATCATCTTCATATCTGAGGTTGTTGATATTTTTCCCAGCAGACTTGATTCCAGTTTGTGATTCATGCAGCTTGGCATTTCACATGATGTACTCTGCATAGCAGTTAAATAAGCAGGGTGACAATATACAGTCTTGCCATATTCCTTTCCCAGTTTGGAACCAGTCAGTTGTTTCATATTTGGTTCTAACTGTTGCTCCTTGACCTGAATATAGGTCTCTCAGGAGACAGGTAAGGTGATCTGGTATTCCACCTTATATAGGTATAATTGATGCCCCCCAAATGCACAGAAATTAGGGGTTCTCTTCACTGAGTTTTGGCATTTGTATGTCCACATGTAACCATCATGCCAAACAGGATATAGAATATTAACATCCATGTTGTTAAACCACTATGTTTGGGGATTTCTTTGTTACAGCAGCTAACAAGTGGCCTAACACCTCATACATGGTCTCTGCTACCAGTTCTCTGATGTGAATTTAAGTAGATCTTCCTTGACAGCCAAGTTAGCTATTTTGATTCCTGCTGCAAAGCCCAGAGACCTCCTTATTGCCACTGTCATAAAACCAACCCACTGACTTTTAATAGAATTAGCCCTTTTTTTCTCTTAGCTGGGAACTGTCCTTTCTTATGCTAGACAGGATGGCTTCTAACTTGATGCCATCTGCAGTCAGATTTTGATAGCATTCCAGGAAGTCTGTGATCAATTATTCAAAGTGGTCCTAACACTCCCTTGATAGCATACATTTTAATTTTTTCTTGGAAAAAGATGGAAAGAACTGATCAAAACTTTTAACTACTATTCTAGAGCCACACCAAAATTTGCAGGCACTATCTCTAAGGGCTAAATTTTATTTTACTGTAATAAATGGTCTATACTGTGCTTACAAATTTGGTGTGAGAAGTCACAGTTGGAAAATTGTTTGCTTTTTAATGCTGTTATAGAAGAACAGGAAGTGACCTGCCCAGGAAACCCTTAATTGAAGTAATGGCTTGTGATCAAATGCCACACCCACCAATTATTCCTACCCTAAAGAAGATAAAGGCAATCAGATACTTTGAAGCCAATGTCCCAGAATGACCTGAGCCTATGTGTCCACCTCCCCAAAAGAAGGAGGGGTTAACATTTGCTGAGACCTATGGGAAAATATTAATTCATAAGCAGAGGGCTGAAACGAATAAAATATTCTATTGTTTTGCTCAGAGAATAAAGGAGCAGAAAGTCTGTTTTATACAAGTCTCCTGGAGTCTTGAAATTTCTTAATCATGGTTTATTACAAAAAGAACTAACTACTAGACCTGATGCAGAAGAAAGAGTCACCCCTGATTTCAGGAAGTGCCTCTTCCAGTGGGGCTGAGGCCAGCCAGAGGGTGAATGTGTTCCAGCTCTGTGGTCCTGCCCAGCTCCTGGCCCAGGGCTTCATCCCATACCTGCCTCTGCTCACCATAAAGCGAACTCCACACCTCAACTGTGACCAGAGCTGGTAACAGTTACAGTGTTCCTGGATGGATTTGTCCCAGCCCTGCTTCTCTGCCAGGCTGGTACTCAGAGGTGGGCAGATGTCTTGCTCCTGGCCTAGGAGGAGGAAGGGAGCTACTGTTGGCCCAGATGTCCACTGGGACCAGCCAGGTTCACCGCCAGCTACTCCCAGGCTGAAACCCACTCCACTGTTTTTGCCTGGGAAATCCCGTGGACAAAGGAGACTGGAAGGCTACAGTCCATGGATTGCAAGAGTCGAACCTGGCTGAGCCACGAAACAACAATTCCAAGGGCAGAACCAGGGCGTCTGGATGGATGGTTCCCAAAACACCTTTCAGTTTAATATGAAAAAATGTCCCATAATTCTGAGTGGTGAGTGAATGAATGAGTTCCTCATCCCTGGTCATGTCCAAGTAGAGGTCGCATGCTCTTCCACCAAGAGATTTAGACAAGGGAGCCTCACCGTGGGTGGGAAGATGGATTGTGATTTCTGAAACCTCTTCTTGCTGGGGGTAGGCTGCCCCTCTGTGCTGAGAACTCTCCCCTCTGTCCTGCAGTGCTTTGACTTTCACTGAGGCACCCACCCTAGGCTCGTCTTGGCCCAGATTCAGGACAAACTGTGACCTCAGCCCTGTGATCACTCAGGAGCTGGATCCCACCACACAGAGATTTGGAGTGAAGAAGCAGAACCACTAGTCCAAGCTGGGCATTGCAGCTGTGAGATCTGGGATGCACACTTGTTTCCGAAATCAGTCCACCCTTTTGAACTCTGGTCCTAAGATGGAGTCCTGGTCTTATCTCTGTCTGATCTCTGGTGGGCTAGGAGGGGAGCCTGTGCAGGAAAGGGGTGGGAGTAGGTACCTTCAATCTATTAATACCTGTACACTCCAGGCCAGGGGCAGATAAGAATGAACACTGAGTCCACAAGCCTGATTGTACACACACATATACAGAATCCATCCACCAAGTCCACACCCTGAGTCATCACAACCTTGAAGAGGTTCCATGAATCCACCAAGTGCAACATTGAGCCCAGAAGCCAGAGAGAGGTAGGCAGACAGAGCAAGATGAGTCCCAGCGAGCCCCGGCCATAGAACTGGGGTCCCCTCAGGATCCGCAACACGACACTAGCCAGGGTCCATCTAGAACATGTAGCTGACTGTGCCCAGAGCCTCTCTCAGCAGGAAGATGCCTGTTCCAGCCACTAAAGGCCCAGCAGGGAGCAGACATGTTCCTGACTACTCTCAGGGCCTTGCTGTAATCAATTGTCTATAATCCCAGGATCCTAGGGATGAGAACTAAACAGGATGAGGGGTGAAACCAGGCTAATCCTGACAACAAATGGATAAAGATGCAAAATTTTATATTCACTAATGTACATGTGCACAGGCCAAAAAAAAAAAACCTAGAGGCTTAACTACATCACTGTGGTTATTTTAGGTGGTGGAATTATGGCTAATTTTTATTTTTTGTCTGCTTTTCTGCACATCTCAAATCTGCTGCAATGAATATGTATTATGGCTATAATCTGTAAAAGGTTAGTTTTAAAATTCATATGGAATTACAATTTTATGGTTGTCATTTTGCAATCAAAGCTATTTTGCTTACACGTGGAAGTTTTGTTTTTACTGTTCCTCCTTTGTGCTTTTTCCCATATCTATTTTTACCGCCCTGCTTTCAACACTCTAATAGGACAGCTATCTTCTCCAGTCAGGCACTCTGGCTGTGTGGGTTTAAGTGACACATGTGCAGAGAAAACGATTCCAACAGCACAGGACATGCAGGTTCCGCTTCCTGATCCCACGCATACTCTGTTCCTTGGTCTCTTCATGCTGTTCCTGCAGGCAGGACCAGCTTTGCCACTTACCTCTGCAAACCCAATCCAACATTTCCCTCCATTCTCTGTCAAAAATTCTGCTCCTGTAAAAAACCATACACAACTCGGTGCATCTATTCATTCATAAAATAATTCTTGGTCATTGTCCACATCCCAGACACTGCTGTGCTCAGGTTGGGACACATAGTCACAAATACACCCAGCCCCTGACCTTCCCCTTTAGAACAGAATCCTACAAACAGCAGGCTGTGGGGGTTACAGACAAGCCCTTGGGATTGGCTACTGCAGCTTGCTCTGTGGGGGAGCAGGGGTCTACTACCTTGAGAGGGATCAGTTCAGTTCAGTCGCTTAGTCGTGTCCAACTCTTCGTGACCCCATGAATCACAGCACGCCAGGCCTCCCTGTCCATCACCAACTCCCAGAGTGCACTCAGACTCACACCCATCAAGTCGGTGGTGCCATCCAGCCATCTCATCCTCTGTCGTCCCCTTCTCCTCCTGCCCCCAGTCCCTCCCAGCATCAGAGTCTTTTCCAGTGAGTCAACTCTTTGCATGAGGTGGCCAAAGTACTGGAGTTTCAGCTTTAGCATCAGTCCTTCCAATGAACACCCAGCACTGATCTCCTTCAGAATGGACTGGTTGGATCTTCTTGCAGTCCAAGGGACTCTCAAGAGTCTTCTCCAACACCACAGTTCAAAAGCATCAATTCTTTGGTGCTCAGCTTTTTTCACACTCCAACTGTCACATCCATACATGACTACTTGAAAAACCATAACCTTGACTAGACAGACCTTTGTTACCAAAGTAATGTCTCTGCTTTTTAGTATGCTGTCTAGGTTGGTCATAACTTTCCTTCCAAAGAGTAAGCGTCTTTTGATTTCATGGCTGCAATCACCATCTGCAGTGATTTTGGAGCCCAGAAAAATAAAGTCTGACACTGTTTCCACTGTTTCCCCAACTATTTCCCATGAAGTCATGGGACCGGATGCCATGATCTTCATTTTCTGAATGTTGAGCTTGAAGCCAACTTTTTCACCCTCCTCTTTCACTTTCATCAAGAGGCTTTTTAGTTCCTCTTCACTTTCTGCCATAAGGGTGGTGTCATCTGCATATCTGAGGTTATTGATATTTCTCCCAGCAATCTTGATTCTAGCCCGTGCTTCCTCCAGCCCACCATTTCTCATGATGTACTCTGCATAGAAGTTAAATAAGCAGGGTAACAGTATACAGCCTTGACATACTCCGTTTCCTGTTTGGAACCAGTCTGTTGTTCCATGTCCAGTTCTAACTGTTGCTTCCTGACCTGCATACAGATTTCTCAAGAGGCAGGTCAGGTGGTCTGGTATTCCCATCTCTCTCAGAATTTTCCACAGTTTATTGTGATCTACACAGTCAAAGGCTTTGGCATAGTCAAGAAAGCAGAAATAGATGTTTTTCTGGAACTCTCTTGCTTTTTCGTTTTTGTTGTTGTTGTTGTTGAGAGTGATACAAACCAGTAATTGTCACAGCAACAGCCAAGATCATTAGATCACACAACATTCTCTTACAGACATGTGTGTACACACATGTCGCTGTATGTACATGTATATAGACATATTACAAATCATTGCAGTTACCTTAAAAGCTTTATCCTAGCACAGCTAACAGTCACTGAGGACGAAGTATATGCCAAGCCCAGTGTAAGTACTTTTACACGTACAACCTCATTTGCTCCTCACCATAACCCTGCACTGTAGGTTGAAAGGGCCTAGACCACAGACACAGAGATGGGGCACCCCTGGCACAGCATGGGAGCATGGCCCGGGCAGGGCAACGAGGGTCCAGGGAACAGTCATCTTCTTGCACTGCCTCTCCTCTGCGTCTTGGGGTGAGGGCTCTGCACTCCTTATGTAAGAGTTGCTTAAGCAGTGCCTGCGAGCTGCTTGTTCTCTGCTTGTTCCTGTTTACGTATCTTGTCTCAGCTAGACTGTGAGCTCCCCGGGTAGCAGGGACCACTTCTGACAGTTACGATGGTCAGTGCTCAGCACAGCGCTGGATACAGAAGTTGATTTGTAGTGCTCCGAAGAAATCAATTATCATGTTTGTTTCCACGCTGGCTTTATAATCAAGAGACTTTATAATTTAATGCACCTTACTGAAATCGAAGACTAGTTCTGTAGCTCTTCCCTTCGGGTTTGTAGGCAATCAGATGCATTGTAGAACTAGGTGACTGTACACATCAAATGCCTGATTAAACAGCGCTGAGGATCAGTAGGAAGACTCATATGCGTAGAAATACACATATGGGGTGTGTGTGTATGTATTGAGTACACAGGATGCTACAGGACACGTTCACCTTATCTATATTTGTATCAGAGCTGGAGTTAGCTTCCTGAAGTCCGTTTTTCTCTTCTTTAGGCCTTCTGAAGGATTCATCCACCAAATAACTAAATTATGTCTTGGTAGCTAAACAAATTATGCAAAATTATACGCCATGAATATTTTATCATTCTAAACCCTGAAGCCAGACTCCAGACATTTTTATGTCTGCAGCAACCCGTATCATACTCAGATGAATTCAGCTAAAGACAAATGACTTCTTTCAAAAACTTAACTTTCTTTTCCTTGTTGCATTTCTCCTTAAGGATGTCTCAAAGTTTTACAGTACATAGGTCCTGAGAGTAAATGAACTCCATGTTCCTCTTGGCTGGCTAAAGCCTGGGGTTGTGCCTAGCAAAACTCTTGAAATATGCACAAAATTGATCAAGGTTAGCAGTGGTCTACGTCGGGTGTGCATTGAACAGCTATAATACGGATAAACAGCTGACAGTGGTCCCAGATGCAACTGGTTCCATGCACTTCCTTTTGTCTTAGAATGTTGAAATTGCCTACAAAAGGCAAAATCAATACAATGTTGTAAAGTAAATATATATATATATATATATATATATATATATACATTTTTCTAAATAATGAGGCTTTAGTTACTCAGGAATAAGAACTGCAGCTAGATGTGATGTCTGTGTGAAGGAAAATCAGAACTGCTTGGCACTTTCCTTCTTGTTCTCATTTACCTTTGCTAGTTTTGATCTGCCTCTTCTGGTTTTAAAAGAAAGAGCTACCGTAGGAAGGTTCATGGCTGTCTTCTCGAAGAGACCAGCAGAAGAAAAGGAGAAAGCTGTAAGTTAATAAGGCTCTGCTGGTCCCTCTCCTTGGCCCCTGCAATGCGGAGCCTTGCAGGTTAATGCTTCAGGTTGAGCAACTTGGCTGGGCATCAGAGGAGGGAGAGGGGCAGATCTGTCTCTCCCCACTTCCCTCCAACTCTTTTATGCTCAGAGAGGAACCAAACAGCATGTGCCTCCAGCCAGGGGCTGACAAAGAACGCAAAAAAAAAAAAAAAAGAAGAAGAAGAAAAAGTGGAGGCAGTTGATTTTGCTGGGGTGATGGAATTCTGGGGGCTGCCTTCTTTTAGCCTTACAATTTCATTCATGCAATAAACAATTTGTTTTTCAGAGTATGACTGACTCAAGGGAGCACCCTGGAAGTCATAAACATCTTTTCTATCTAATCAGCAGGCTGGGTTTCCAGAGATAGCGTTCCCTTCTTTCTCAGGAAAAGGCCAAAAAAAAAAAAAAAAAAATACACCACAGGCTTGTTACTCAGAGGCCAATGGCAGATCCCTGACTGCCCTCTGAGACAACCTAGCTCTGGGCACAAGCCCCAGAATGTGTCCAGGAACAAGTCACACGGAGTGGTACCCATGGGGGGTACCACTTCTCATCTCCTGTGTCAAACCTGCCCAAAGCTCAAAGCAAAAGAGGATGCAGGCAGCAGCTATGGGTGAGTGGAAGAGCAGAGGGGCCAGGCATGCCGGCAGGAATCCTCGTGGCTGCTTTTATGAGCCACATGACCTTTAACCAGTTACTTGAGCCTGGCTGAGCCTCAGTGTTTTTATCTTTAAAACGGCCAAAAGTTCCACTCACTTCCCAGGATTGATATAAGCGTGAAACAAAATAATTGCTTGAAAACGCTGAATAGGGTATCCATAGCAGAGGAGATGCCTCACAGCTGAGGGGCTCTCAGGATGAGCCCCATGGTAACTGATTCTGTCCTTATAGTGACCCCATGTCCCTGAATATGAAATGTACACCACTGCCCATGTATTCTTTTCACCCACATCCCTCTCCCTTCCCCCACATTCAGAAACTGGCTCAGAAAAGGACTTCATAAAGGCATTCATACCCAAGAATAAAGATCTGATAAGTTTTCCTTTCTCTAGGAATATTTGCATTTTAATTGGGAATTAAAATCATTTCTAGCAGTGCCATTTTAGGTCTCAACAAGCTAATAGGAGAGGCATGTTGCTTTTGTTTGTTTTGTTTGTGTGCAGAATGGGTGATAAAGAATTCTTCAGTGACCTCTCAAAATTATGCAAATTGATATCTCTTTAAATGGCTGCTGGAGCCTCTAAATTTAACTACCAGCTTACAAAACACACACACACACACAGAGGATAGAAGAACATAATGAATGGCACTGAGAGAATGTCACCAGCAAAATCCAGACTGTGAGAGCTTCCATGGAACAAGCAATATTTTTTAAAAATTAATTGTAAGGAAGAGAGAGAAATGTTAGGAAAACATGTAGATTAAGAGATGTAAAACACATATTTAACCAGTCACAAGGTGTGGACCTTCATTGCGTGCATGCATGCATGCTAAGTCAATTTAGTCACGTCCAACTCTTTGTGACCCCATAGACTGTAGCCCACAAGGCTCCTCTGTCTAGGATTTTCCAAGCAAGAATACTGGAGTAGGTTGCCATGCCCTCCTCTGGGGATCTTCCCGACCTAGGGATCGAACCTGAGTCTCCTGCATTGGGAGGCAGATTCTTTACCACTAGTGCCAACTGGAAAGCCCAATATCTTGTTTAAAACATAGAGTTCTTATTTTTGATACACATACTGAAATAGTTATTAATAAAAAAGTTTGTGATAATAAATTCTATGTGTCAATTTAGCTAGGTTATGGTGCCCGGTAGTCTGGTCAAATATCGGTCTAGATATTGCTGTGAAAGTAATTCTTTACAGGTGATTAACATTTCAATTAGTAGATTTTGGGTAAAGCTGATTGCCCTCTGTAATGGGAGTGGGCCTGATCTAATCAGTTGACACCCTTAAAACCAAATACTGAGATTTCCAGAAGAAGAAATTCTGCCTCAAGGCTCTAATAGAAGAAACCCTGCCTGAATTTACAGCCTGCAGACTTTAGGTTCAAGATTGCAGTGTCAGCTCTTACCTGAAGTTCCAGCTCCAACAACTGGATGAGCCAATTTCTTAAAATAAATCCAGATAGATTATAGGTGGGCTTCCCTGGTGGCTCAGATGGTAAAGAATCCACCTGCAATCCAGAAGACCTGGGTTCGATCCCTGGGTTGGGAAGATCCCCTGGAGAAGGGAAAGGCTACCACTCCAGTATTCTTGCTTGGAGAATCCCAGGGACAAAGAAGCCTGGTGGGCTACAGTTCATGGGGTCACAAAGAGTCAGACAAGACTGAGCACAGCACAGATGATAGGCAGACATATAGATAGGTAAAGATACCAGACACAGATTCCTTCTTGGTTCCGTTTCTCTAGAGAACTCTGACTAACAACTGGTCTTTTGTCTGAGATTTGTTTCCAAAGGGGTCAGTAGACAGTTGGGGCAAGATCAACCATAAGTTTACGGCTTTATATGTTGGGTAGTAGCTGGGGTACTGTTGGGTAGTACTGTTGTTCACTTGCTAAGTTGTGTCTGACTCTTGCCACCCCATGAACAGCAGCTGGAGATGGAGAAGTTCTCTATACAGTCAGCAAAAATAAGACCTGGAATTGACTGTGGCTCAGATCATGAGCTCCTTAATGCAAAATGCAGGCTTAAATTGAAGAAAGTAGGGAAAACCACTACACCATACCTATGACCTAAATCAAATCTTTTATGATTGGAGGTGATGAATAGATAATAGCTAGGGTAGTAGTATCTAATATTATGTGTGTTTAAAATTCTCTAAAATAAAAGTAGAAACAAAGTAAAATAAAACAAACAAACAAACAAACAAAAAAAACCCTTTCATGATTCATGTAATTATTCCCCAGGGTCGTTTGCAAGGCACAAAGGGTTATGTAAGCAAATTATTAACTCAGCTCTATTCAGTATTTATAAGCCCACTTCCCCCCACCCCCACACTTTATCTCCACCCGCCCGTATCAGCGGGATCGACTCCCTGACAAAGCTGCCTCACAGGGCTCCAGGGATGGCTTTCACCAGCCAAAGACAGCTAGAATTGACAAGATCCACTTCAAAGGAGGGACCTGCGGCAGGCAAGAGCTCACAGCCCATCCCTTAGCTCATGAGAGGGGCAGAACTGGCTCCAGAATCTTATTCTCTGCACTTCCATCAGAGCTTCCCACAAACACTGTTGTTTCCCTGAAGGGGTGCGTGCTAAGTCGATTCAGTCATGTCTGATTCTTTGTGACCCAAAGGACTATAGCCCACCAGGCTCCTCTGTTCACGTACTTGACCACAGCTCAGTGAGAGGAGAAGTCTTAGGCTGTCCTCTCCTGACATGTTTCCTGTCTCCCCAACTCATCCCCAACAAACAGTAGCCTCAACTTTCCTTTGAGACTCCCTGCATTTTTATGAATGATTCCGGGAACACTAAAGGGTATAGCTGATAATACCATGGGAACTGCCCATGAATTTACCACCCAGCTGAAACAGCAAATGCTACAGCCTCAACGTAGGCTGTGAGCCTGCCCATACTGACCCCTTATCCCCTTCCTGAGGCCACTCTCCTCACTTAGCATGTGGCCTTATCATGCATTTTCTCTCTTTCCTTTAAAAAGAAAAGAAAGGATCTGTTGGTTCTATTTTTTTAATTTGATATATTACAGATTTTTTTAAATGCTGGTCAGGAGACACCAGAGACATGGGTTCTATCCCTGGGTCAGGAAGATCCCCAGAAGTAGAAATGGCAACCCTTTCCAGTATTCTTGCCTAGAAAATTCCATGGACAGAGGAGACTGGAGGGTTGCAGGCCATGGTACTGCAAAGACTCTGACACAACAGAGCACGCGTGTACATATAAGCTATTCACAAATAATACACAATAACAATTGTCATTGATGTTTTAAATTTTTACAAATGTTTCCATACAGCAGGTATTTCATAAAGCAAGTTGCTTTTTGTACTCAGCAGTACTTTTTTGAGATCTACCCACATCTACACGCATAACTCTAATGCATTCATTTTCACACCCCTGAATTGTACTCCCTTGTATGAATAAATGTACTTCCATGGATAGAGTCACTTCTCCTGTGATAGATGCTCAGGCTATTTTCAATTTTTCTCTTTTAAAAACATGAGTGGAATGACCATTCTTGCAGCTTCTTTCTGCGCAGCTGAGAGCCTTCCTCTAGGCCTCTTTTTCACACCCTTGTTTTCCATCTCTCCTCCATCTGCCAGGTTCACTGCTGAGACCTTGATAGAGCAGGCCTGTATTCCTCTGCAGGCAAAGTGCCTCCCTCGGGAAAAGTGAGGGCATGCACAGAACTAATGAATTCGCCAAAAAATCATTGGACAAGGTCCGTTTCCTCATAGTGTCTTACTTTAAGAATCGGGTTTGGGGAGCTTAGTTATCTGGATAACTGGCCTGTCTAGACACAACGGCCACGTCTCTCAAGTTCTTGGCAGTATCTAAAAGGGGTCAGTGCGCACAGAGCACAGTTAAATATAGGCATCTAGGAATAAAAGGCCTAATTAAGAACCAGGAAGTTGCTTTTGGGAAATTTTAAAAGTTTGCCAAGGCACCCTTAGCTTTGCCAAAGCCTAATTTGGCAGGAAAATGCTGAGGAGAGCCCCAAGTTGAGGAGGGAAATGCAGCCTTACCCCCTAAGTCGCCAGGGTTTGCTGGCTAGCTGTGTTTTTGTCCCTCCCCTCTGCCCACCGGCGCCCCCCTCCCCCGCCCGCCC
>SJYQ01000600.1:46761-148199 GCA_006410935.1 Redunca redunca | reverse complement strand
CCATCCCCACCCCCCGGCCCCCCAGATAATCCCCAGAGATCTTCTTGGAAATGGTCCATGAGAGCAGCTTCCCAGGACATGAGTAGCAGCTCCTTTCTATTGAGGGCAGTGAGACCAACACGAACTCCATGGAGTCAAAACTCACTTCTACCACTGGCTCCAGAAATGGTTTTAACATTTTTTAAACAGTTTCTTAAGAAACTTTTAAGTAGTAGTTTATGACACGTGAAAATTTTATGAAATTTAAACAGCACTGTCCACAGATAAAGTTTTATTGCAGTATATGCATTCGTTTTCATATTTTCCATGGCTGCTTCCACACCACACGGCAGAGCTGAGTGGCTGCTACAGAAACCTCACGGCCCGCAAAGCCTAAGATATTTACTCTGTCTTTTTAAAGAGAAATTTTGCTGACCCCCTACTTTTAGGGTTACATTAGCAATCCCAACCTCTCTTAAAACATGTGGACAATGTTTTCATGTCACTGACTCACCCTAGCAAACCCTTTTAAGGGCTTCTGATGGTTCAGGTGCTTGCTGGGCACTAGGAAGATCTTTTAAAATTGTTAATAAGAGACTAGATCTTAAATGTTCTCACCACCAAACAACAATAAAAAATACAGAGAGACACAGAGGAAGGGAAGGGAGCATTTCAGAAAGATTTCACAAAAGTAAATTTTAACTTGAACTTAAAGAATGAGATAGGTTTGGGAGTGTTGGAAAGAATTAAGAAGTTTTTTTTTTTTTTTCCCAAGCATAACTCTCAGGTTCTATCCCTTGGTCAAGAAGATCCCCTGGAGAAGGGAATGACTACCCACTTCTATATTCTTGCCTGGAGAATTCCATGGACAGGTTGCAAAAGAGTTGGACATAACTTGGTAACATCACTTCACTTTATTTAAAGCATGATTCCTATTTAAAGCCCTGGAGTCAGGAAAGCTTACAGTATGTCCAGAAAGATCAGTGGTTCATCCAAGACTTAGACGATGCAACAGGCTGATTGCAGTTACTGGATAAAGCAAAGACAAAGCAAGGATAAAGTGGACAAAGCAAGGACCCCCAGGGCCTTCCCTAATGGACCAGTGCATGAAATTCTGCCTTTCCATACGGGGAGTACAGGTTTGGTTGGGGAGCTAAGATCCCACATGCCTCATGGCCAAAAACCAAAACATAAAACAGAAGCAATAATGTAACAAATTCACAAAGCCTTTAAAAATGCTCCACATCAAAAAAAAAAAAAAAGGCAAGGATCCCCAACTTGATGTAGATTATGTTCCAGTGCCCACATGCCTGCAGTAAAAGGTTCACAGAAGATAAGAAGGGACCCCAGGATGGGGGCAGTTTCCAGGCAGAGTGGAATGCCCACCTGAGGAGCCCCCTGCCCCTGGCCAGTGCCACTCACTCAAGGGCATTGGAATCATGATTAGAAACAGGTGGCACCTGGCCCTGCTCTTCAGCATTGCTGCACATTCAACCTTGGGCATTTCACCCTGAATGGGTGCCTCTCTTTCCTCATCTTTAAAACTAGGGGGTGGGACCAGATTCCCAAAGAAGGAAAATGCCAGTGAATGGTCAAACTACCATATAATTGTGCTCATTTCACATGCTAGCAAGGTAATGCTCAAAATCCTTCAAGCTAGGCTTCAGCAGTACCTGAACCAAGAAATTCCAGAAGTACAAGCTGGATTTAGAAAAGGCAAAGGAACCAGAGATCAAATTTCCAATATCCATTGGATCATAGAAAAAGCAAGGGAATTCCAGAAAATCTACTTCTGCTTCATTGACTACACTAAAGCCTTTGACTGTGTGGATCACAACAGACAGTGGAAAATACTTAAAGACAGGAATATCAGACCACCTTACCTGTCTCTTGAGAAACCTGTATGCAGGTCAAGAAGCAAGAGTTAGAACTAAACATGGAAGAATGGACTGGTTCAAAGTTGGGAAAGGAGAACCACAAGGCTGTGTATCATCACCTTGCTTATTTAACTTCAATGTAGAGTACATCATGCAAAATGCTGGGCTGGATGAATTACAAGCTGGAATCAAGATTGCCAGGAGAAATGTCAACAATCTCAGATATGCAGATGATACCACCACTCTAATGGCAGAAAGTGAAGAGGAAGTAAAAAACCTCTTGATGTGGGTAAAAGAAGAGAGTGTAAAAGCTGATTTAAAACTCAACATTCAAAAAATGAAGATCATGGCATCTAGTCCCACCACTTCATGGCAAATAGAAGGGGGAAAAGCGGAAGTAGTGACAGATTTTCTTTTCTTGGGCTCCAAAATCACTGCAGATGGTGACGGCAGCCATGAAATTAGAAGATACTTGCTCCTTGGAAGGAAAGCTGTGACACACCTAGACAGCTTATTAAAAAGCAGAGACATCACTTTGCTAACAAAGGTCCATATAGTTAAAGCTATGGTTTTTCCAGTAGTCATGTACAGGTGTGAGAGCTGGATCACAAAGAAGGCTGAGTGCTGAAGAATTGATGCTTTTGCACTGTGGTGCTGGAGAAGACTCTTGAGAGTTCTTTGAACTGCAAGGAGATCAAACCAGTCACCCCTAAAGGAAATCAACCCTGAATATTCACTGGAAGGTGTGATACTGACGCTGAAGCTTCAATACGTTGGCCACCTGTTGAGAAGAGCCAGCTCACTGGAAAAGACCCTGATGCTGAGAAAGATTGAAGGCAAAAGGAAAAGGGGGAGGCAGAGGATGAAATGGTTGGATGGCGTCACCAGCTCAGTGGACATAAGTCTGAGCAAATTCCGGGAGAGAGTGGAGGACAGAGGATCCTGGTGTGCTATAGTCCATGGGATTGCAAACAGTCAGACATGGCTTAGCAGCTGAACGACAGCAACAAGGATCAGATCTAGCTCAAGAATTCGGTGATGGTGCGTGAGTGCGTTCTAAGTCACTTCAGTCGTGTCGGACTCTTTGCAAGTCTCTGGATTGTAGCCTGCCAGGCTCCTCTGTCCATGGGATTCTCCAGACAAGAACACAGGAGGGGGTTGCCATGTCCGTCTCCAGGGGATCTTTCAGACCCAAGGATCGAACCTGCGCCTCCTGAGGCTCCTGCGTTGCAGACAGATTCTTTACCGCTGAACCACTAGGGAAGCAGCCATGATGGTAGTTACATTTTGATTTTCAAACAAAACTCCTGGAATTTGTAGCAGAAAAATATCTAGATAACTGCTCATTTTGTTTCGTTTACAAGTTGCAATTACGCTTATTTTTCTTATTTTGCTGATTTAGGTTCTCAAACTGAGTTTCTTTTTTTAAAAAAAGTACTATGCATGACACCACCCTTATGGCAGAAAGTGAAGAGGAACTAAAAAGCCTCTTGAGGAAAGTGAAAGAGGAGAGTGAAAAAGTTGGCTTGAAGCTCAACGTTCAGAAAACGAAGATCAGGGCATCCGGTCCTATCACTCCATGGGAAATAGATGGAGAAACAGTGATAACAGTGTCAGACTTTATTTTGGGGGGCTCCAAAATCACTGCAGATGGTGATTGCAGCCATGAAATTAAAAGACGCTTACTCCTTGGAAGAAAAGTTATGACCAACCTAGATAGCATATTCAAGAGCAGAGACATTACTTTGCCGACTAAGGTCCGTCTAGTCAAGGCTATGGTTTTTCCTGTGGTCATGTATGGATGTGAGAGTTGGACTGTGAAGAAGGCTGAGCGCCGAAGAATTGATGCTTTTGAACTGTGGTGTTGGAGAAGACTCTTGAGAGTCCCTTGGACTGCAAGGAGATCCAACCAGTCCATTCTGAAGGAGATCAGCCCTGGGATTTCTTTGGGGGGAATGATGCTAAAGCTGAAACTCCAGTACTTTGGCCACTTCATGCGAAGAGTTGACTCACTGGAAAAGACTTTGATGCTGGGAGGGACTGGGGGCAGGAGAAGAAGGGGACAACCGAGGATGAGATGGCTGGATGGCATCACTGACTCGATGGATGCGAGTCCGAGTGAACTCCGGGAGATGGTGATGGACAGGGAGGCCTGGCGTGCTGCGATTCATGGGGTCGCAAAGAGTCGGACACGGCTGAGCGATTGAACTGAACTGAACTGAACTGAACTGATGCATGGTTCTGAGCTTCAAGGATCTACAATCCAGTGAGAAATACGGTGCACACAGTGGTTAAGAGCATGGACCCAGAAGGCAGATAACCTGGGCTCGGACCCCAGCTCTGCCGGGACCGGTGCCCCGCCCACTGGGGAAGTCACCTGACCTGCGGGTGCCTGTTTCCCGTGAGCTGGGGGATGACAGCACTAACCACGAAGCTGCGGTGAGGACTAAACGGCAGGTGCGAGGCAGCGCCTCGGCGCCTCGCTGGCAGGCTGCCCATGGACACTCTTATTCTTTTAGGCAAATAATAAACATATGTGACAAAGGCAGCACAGAGGAGTGTGATGCAGTGTGGCTGAGGCAGTGAGCAGAGTCTGCATGGGAAGAACGGTGCTACTAAGTGAGGAGTGTGTCTGTTTGGCAAAGACAAGGCTTCGTGGGTATTGGAGGAGAAGCAGGTGTCTTCCCAGCAGACAAGTGGGATGGTGGTATTTTAAGGAGCTGAAGCTTCATGAGCAAAGATGTCCCCAACTGACCCCATCTTCCCCCAGCCATGGCTCCATCTCCTCCGCTCCTCATCTCCCTGAATAGGACTCCTTCCCTTCCCCACCCAACCAGCTGGTCAAGATAGAAGCACTGGGGTCTTCCTTGCCTCCTGCCTCTAGGATATCCCCCGCCTGGTCATCTGATTTACAGCCCACACATCTCTCAAATCCATCATCTCTCTCTCTCTTTATTCCTCCATCTCTCCATCTCCATTTATACTTCTAGATCTCGCTGTATCTTTGTGTCCATCTGCATCTCTACAGGGTTCCCAGGTGGTTCAGCAGGTAAAGAATCCACCTGCAATTCAGGAGACACAGGAGACACGGGTTCGATCCCTCGGCTGAGAAGATCCCCTGGGGGAGGGCATGGCAACCCACTCCAGGATTCTTGCCTGGAGAATCCCATGGACAGAGGAGCCTGGTGGGCTACAGTCCACGGGGCCACAAAGAGTTGAACATGACTGAGCGTGCACACACATATGTCTACACCTCTCACGGCTTCCCCTTGCTCCCAAGATCAAATCCCCACTTGTGGGGTCAGTTCCCTCCCTGCACCCTGCATTCCAGCAGGCTAGATTTTTTTCATGTGTCTAAATGCCTCCTGTTTCCTTTGTCTGGAATGTTCCTTCCCAACCGCCTTTCCTGCTCTCCTTGCAACTAGCAATACTCACCCTTCAAGTGGTGGTTTTAATATCACCTCCTCAGGGGCACACCCCTAACTCCTGCATTTGGCTGACACTCTCTCTAGCTTCTACATACTGACCACAATCAGAATCAATTGATTATTTGTATACTTCTTGTGTATAATCTTAAATTCCACTAGGGCAGGGTTTTTTTTTTTTTTTTTAGTATCTTTTGCACTGGTACAGCCCCAGCCCCTAAAGCAGTGACTGACAAATAGCTAGGCACTCAAAAAACATATACTGAATGATCATCTTTTTCTCACTACACAGTGAGCTCCTTTAGTCTGGGGCTTTGTCAGTCTTGCATTCCCAGAGCCTTGTTCAGTGCTTGGGCTGTACTAGACATACCATAAGCATTTATTTGACAAATGAACAAATGAGTGAATAATTTCAAAATTACATCTCCCAGTGTGTTCCCGGACTGGTTCCTGATACTCTGATTTGCGGTCTGAATAGCAGGGAGCAGTGCTTCCTTGACCTTCCAGGAGATGTACACCACACTTCTGTTAATGTGGCCTAAAATGTCAGGAATGCTTTAGCAGTCAGTTCCACTGATCCCTGGTGGCTCAGAGGTTAAAGCATCTGCCTGGAACACAGGAGACCCGGGTTCGATTCCTGGGTCGGGAAGATCCCCTGGAGAAGGAAATGGCAAACCCACTCCAGTACTCTTGCCTGGAGAATCCCATGGAGGGAAGAGCCTGGTAGGCTACAGTCCATGGCGTCGCAAAGAGTCGGACACGACTGAGAGACTTCACTTCACTTCACTTCACTTCCACTGATCCAACCAGAGCATCTTAGAAACAAAAAGGACCTTGGGGCTTAGTTAATTCAGTCTCTGTTTGATATTAGAATCCTTTCTGCATCGCTCTCATCAGGCCTTCATAGTGGAAGAAGCAATAATTCACTGCTCCAGAAGAAACCAACATCATCTTTTGTCACCTCTGCCCACAGAAGTTGTGATCCTGAAGCAGTAATTAGCATCTGTGTGTCCCAGATCTAGTCCCTAAGACACAGACTTTTAAACTATGAATTTCAACCCTTTAATAAGTCCAGAAATAAATTTAATAGGCTCAACAATCATTTTGTCATGAAAAAGAGTAGACTTGACTAGACTAGAAAATATCAAAGTAAACTGAACATGATAAGAGAGTGTTGGTGTTTTCTGGAATGATTATTTCAGTTACATACGTGTGTTTCTGTATATTCTGGGTTGAGTTAGAAAATGTCCTTCTTACTATAGGTAACAGCCAGGCAAGTTGGAAAGTCACAATCCTGGAGAGTGAGTAGACAGATGCTCTGGCCTGATGGCCCTTCCAGCCCACGGAGACCAGGCACAGATAATACTCTATCTTCCCAGCCAAACATCCCCAGCATATTCCTCCCCTTTCCCCGTGTGACAGGGTTGTTAGCTGGTGCCCTTGGCATCTTGTCTGCATCCCAATTATCAAGTGACTTCAGGAAATGACGGCGACATACTAGCTGCCACATTTCTTTCTCATCGGTTGACTTCTCAGGACTTTGGCCCAAGAATATCAAAGGCAAATGGAGGAAGACAGAGAGGAGGCTGAAGGAGGGGGGAGTTCCTTCTTCCCACCTTGTCCCAGCACTCACTACATTTTATTCAAGGCGCTCACAGAGTAGCCCTTCCATGACCAACTCTTGTCCAACATGCGCAGCACGCTGACCTGTCCGTAGCCTGTAAAATCAACTTCCTCTCCGTTCTGAAAAATAAACACATGGCCTAGCCAGCACTTTTTCCTTAACACGTCTTCCTTTCTCTAAGATTCTTCTAATTGCAACCAGTTATAACTTCAGAATCTCATCTTCAAGGGGCCCCAGGAATTTGCAGCATCATTCGTTTATAGCTGAGGTCTGAATTCAGAGTAGCTGCCGGTCTCTCACAAGCTCCCCAGCTTCCGCCATCACTTGGCGGCGCTCCTTCTTTCTCTGCATTGTTCCATCATCCTCTTTGTCAGAGAAAACAGAACTAGGTCTCTCAACTCGGCCTTCTCTAGGCCATTGGGCTTGGATGGCACCATCACTCCAAGCTCCGGGCCTGTCGCTCCTCCCCGATCTCACCTGGGGCTATGTAAGGCCTTTTTGTGGTGTTTCACTTGCCTTGGCTCCCCTCCCCAACAGGACTATTATCCTCACTCTGGTTGCTGTTCAGTTGCTCAGTCATGTCTGACTCTTTGTGACCCCATGGACTGCAGCGTGCCAAGCTTCCCTGTCCTTCACTATTTCCCAGAGCTTGCTCAAACTCATGTCCTTTGAGTCGATGATGCCATTCAACTCTCTCATCCTCTGTCACCCCCTTCTCCTCTTGCCTTCAGTCTTTCCCAGCATCAGAGTCTTTTCCAATGAGGGGACTCTTGTCATCAGGTGGCCAAAGTATTAGCGCTTCAGAATCCGTCCTTCCAATTCAAGGTTGATTTCCCTTAGGATTGACTGGGGTGATCTCTTTGCTGTCCAAAGGGCCCTCAAGAGTCTTCTCCAGCATCACAATTTGAACACGTCAATTCTTTGGCGCTCAGCTTTATTTATGGTCCAAGCCTCACATCCGTACATGCCTACTGGAAAAACCATAGCTTTGACTACACGGACCTTTGTTGGCAAAGTGATATCTCTGGGGAGTGGGCTTTTTCTCAGTTTTCTGCAAGAGTCCTTTTAAAGCTTGAGGTCATGAAGTTCCATCATGGCTACCTTGGAGTCATTGAATTTACATTTACATTTCAATGAATTCCTGCGGATTAGGGGCCATTACTTATTCATTTGTGAGTCTGTTAGATGAATGAATGAACAAATGAATTCTGTGTATTCATTCACATTAGCAACTTTAAACATTTGGGTAAGCTGACTCTAAAAGAGAAACAGCACCTGTGTTTTTTCAAGAATGATGTACATTTTCCTGGTGGGGTTGACCTTTCCAAGTAGGCTGCCTGGTAGAATGTTGTCAAATTCCCTTCTCCCACNCTCCTTCTTAGGGAACTGAGGCTGCTTTGCTCTTTGCTCCCAAACCACTTTCAGACAATCCCTTGGGCAAATATTGGGACCAAAATAGTGGCCTAGTTTTTTCCTTCATATTTAAAACTGGTTTATTCTCAATCCAGTCTTCTGATTCCTCCTCTAGGTTCTGGGGGCTCTTTGACTCCACGAAGACTACCTTTTGGCTTTAAGTTCACACAACTTCCCTCATTCCCTGAGACAGAATTTGTCTGGGTGTGAGGGCATGCCCGCCTTTGAAGGCTCCTCCAGTGAATCTCCTTCATGAGACCACACCTCTTTTCCCCACTGCCCATCAGCCCTGATCTATATCAAGCATCCCCTCCTTTATAACACCAGTCAATGGGCCTTTGGCATCTGGGAAGCAGGGGTGACTGGCCTTGAGGAGGGAGGGGTGGGAGGAAGGCTGCCCTACCTCCCAAGTAGACTGGTCACAAGGGATGGACGTCCAAGCTGGAGAAGGCCAGTGGGGTCACTCATCAGGTGAAGGCGTCATAGTCTCAAACACCTCAGGGGCCAGGCAGGCAACTTGAATGTGTGGGGAGGAGTAAGCATGGGGACTGTGAGGCCTGTGGTCAGCTGGAGGGAGCACACCCCGCCCTAAAGCATTCCAGTTCCAGGTCTTTTAAAACACTGTGCCGGCCAAACAAAATATGACTGCAGTACTCAGTGGTCATCTGCCCCCAGCCCAGTCTGCGGCCTCTGATTGAAGTCCAGCCCTTTCTAAGAGACTCCTGCCCTCGGCACAGCCAACGGTGGGAGTGAGCCTGGGGACCTCACTTGGGAGAGGCAAGAGCTGGCTTAACCAGAGCAGACTGGCCTAACTCAGGCTGCCTATCAGAGCCTCTCTCTCTGGAACTGGAATTGGGCCCTGGATGACCAGCCAGCTGCAGGGTGTGGAAACAGAAGGTCATATAGTCTCAGGCAAGAAAGGGTGAAGCCAAGAGAGACCTCAGAGCCCCGGGAAGATAGAAGGAGTGGCCTCTCTTCCGACCTTCAGGGTCCAGCCCCTGTGCAGCCTGGATGCCTCTGCCTTCCTGCCTGGCACTGCCTGGAAAACCTGCTCACCCTGTACCCTTATGACACGCCCCCTCCCTTCCACCTACATCAGAGGAGATCACTCTTCTTAGCAGCCAAATAATCCCCAAAGATGACATCGCCTGGATGAGGAAAGCAAGCTCTGGGCTGTGGGACGAAGTGCGTGCTCACCTGTACTGGGCCATGTCCAGCTTGTTGCCCAACAGCAGAGCCGGGAAGCTGCGTTGTGTCTCCTTTGCGTGCAAAGCAAGCAGCTCCAGGTAGCTGCTGCTGCCCTCGAAGCTCTGGCGGCTGTCGACGCTGTACACCACCAGAAAGGCATGGGCCCAGTTCAGGTAGCGCTCACAGTTCCTGGGGGTGTCCTGGGACAAAGCAGGCACCCTCAGTCAGGGGCAGAACAGGCAGGGGGAAAGGACTTCACCTGAGCTGCCTCTCCCCGCCTCCCTGCTCCCCAGGTCTTTGTACATTGTTCCCCAGCAGGGCCCTTTTCAAAGGGGCACTTGAGTGCGGATTTGGCTTGATGTGAAAGGAGACATTGTCTCTGAGGCTCACTCCCACCACCCAACCACAGACTGGGAGACCTTGGCCTCTGGGGAACGGAGCCAAGACTCTGGCATGGCCCCCACTGAGACCTGGCTGTGCCTGGGCACTGCTGGTTTGGGGTCAGGTTCATGGTGCCCCTTTAGCTTCTGAGAAGAACTGGCAGTGGGCCTTGGTAGGGGGTGGTGAGAGCATAAGAAGATGTATGTCCTGGGCGGGGAGTGGGAGTTGGGGTCAGAGGAGCATCTGTAAACACGTGTGCACATGTGAACACAGGTACCAAACCCCAGAGCACAGGATCTCAGAGCTGACACCAGCAATCATCAGTCCTCCCCAGGCCCTGTCCTATCCCTTCTCATTTGGCAAATCAATGGATTCAGGCCCAGAGAGGTCAGCACCTCAGGGACATACAACAGATTGGAGCTGAAAAGGTTTACAGATTCCCATCCAAGGCCCCCACTCTGGAAACAGGACTCCTCCAGACTCCTCCAGAGGCTGCACGGATTCTCAGCTCCTCAGGGGTTACGGGGCAGGGGGTGGGGGGCGGGTAATGTTACCAGGTCTGCAGTGTCCATGACCCTCAGGTGGACAGGCTGGTGGTCCACAGTCTCCTCGGAGCTGTAGGTATCCTCTGTAACAGACGGTCAGCCCAGTCAGAGGCAGGCCGGCCACTCCAGGGTGAGCTAGGTCTGACTCCCAGCTTGCCTTTCTGCTAGACCCTGTGCACCCCTGGGGGGCTGGCTCTGGGGCTGGCTGAGCTGGGACCACAGGAGAGGACATTGGCTCTCACCCACATAGAGGACACGGGCAGAACCTCCCACCAAGGAAATGCTGCTGCACCTGTCAGGGCTCAGAGCATCAAGGGTCACTCACAGAATATGCCACAGAGGACAGGACTGTGTGCTGGGTCCACCCACCATGCCTGCAGGAGGTGTGTGGCTCCTGGGCCCAGTGAGCAGCAGAGGCCTCGGGAATTACACTGCTAGCCCCTTCCTCCTGATCCCCAAGCTTCTCCACCCTCTTCTCCTAGCGCAGCACCTCGCCCACAGGAAGCCCCTCAAGGACGGTCAGGACAATCCTCTCGCACTCAGTAGGGGAAGGGACATGAAAGGAGAAACACACAACGTGACTGAAGCTGGGGAGTCAGATCTTGTTTAGAAGTTCCAAGGAAGTTTTACACATAATCTTTGTCAAAATAAATGCAGAGGAATCTAGTAGAGTTGAAAGTTTTAGGTTGGAGATACGGAAATCAAACCCAGTGTCAGCTCCTTTTAAGCTGTGTGGCTTGGCCAAGTCTTTTCAACATTTTGAGGCTCTGTTTTCTAATTTTAAAATAAGGATAACGTGGGACTTCCCTGGTGGTCCAGTGGCTAGGGGGCCTGGGTTTGACCCTTGGTCAGGAAACTAGATCCCACATGCCACATCTAACACCTGGCTCAGCCAAATAAAAAAATTTGAAAGTGAATAGGGATAACGTGACGGAGAAGGCGATGGCACCCCACTCCAGTACTCTTGCCTGGAGAATCCCATGGACGGAGGAGCCTGGTGGGCTGCAGTCCATGGGGTCTCCAAGAGTCGGACACGACTGAAGTGACTTAGCAGCAGCAGCAGCAGCAGGGATAATACGATAACACTGGCTAACAGTTTTCAAGTTTCAACTCTGTGTCAGGCACTGGGCTAAAGGCTTGTCCCTGCACCATCTCAAAGGGCTGTGGGAGGACTGGGTGGGCCCCGAGGCACATACCTGGCCCTCCACAATGCCTGGGAAAGGACGCTGGGGACATGATGCTCCAAAGTTTCCAGGGCAGGTTCACATTCCTAGGTGTTTTTTTTTTACTTTTTATTTTGAAATAATTTTAGACTCATGTGGAAGTTGCAAAACAGTACACAGAGTTCCTGTGTACCCTATCCCGCACCTCTCTCCCCCACACTATTAGCCCCTTACATAACCATAGTACAAGGATCAGAACGAGGAAACTGACTTTGGTGCCATACTATGATCCGAACTACTGATCTTATTTGGATTTCAAATTGGTTTTTATATTTTTTTTCAAAGTTCTCATGATCTCAAACCTGAGAAAGAGTCAAGTGGCAGGGCCTGCAAAGAGGACCTCACTGTCACAGGTAATTTCTCTCCCCAACCCCAAATTTCTCCTGTGCCACTGGCCCACATGTGAGGTGCACTTGGCCCTCACCTTTCCCTGGGGGGGCCCTGGGCCCCCAGATGACCCCAAAGAAGAACGCTCTGTGCAGAACTGGGGTCCTCTCTGCCTTGCTGGCAGAATCCACTGTGAGTATAGTCCCCCTCAACTCTGGCGGAATTCACAAACACTTCTCTCCGAGGGTCACTGGCAGACAAGCCAGGCCTGGACACATGCCAGGCCCACTAGCAGCCAGCAGAAATCGCAGACAGCTCCCATCCCCAGCCTGCTGTGGGGACTTGGATAAATAGCCGCTCTTATTCAAAGACAAAAAAAAAATCTAATGGAAAATATGCCCCAAATGTTTAACTATATTTGGTGCAAGAAGAGTGGATGCCTACGTCTCGTTCAGATTTGTCTTTATTTTCCTGCCAGAGCTGTCTGATGCATGCCTTTTAGGTGCTTCCCAAGTCCTGGGCCCAAGGAGGCACCGTTGCTGTGCCCAGCCTGGGGGGAAATATTAGCCCAGGCTTGGTCTACTGTAGCCCCGTGCAACACGATAGCCTTTTGAGATTCCTGTTAGCTCTGCTGAAGAGAGATGACAAGGAGGTGAGACCCAGAGGAGGGACCTCAGTCACAGGCACACAGCACCCTACCAGAAAGAACGTGAACTCAGGGCTCCACGGTGAAACCCTCTCACGCCCCCTGTTCAGTGGACCCACCAGTCCTCCAGCTCTGACTGGGCCACAACTGAGGAACATACATGGGCAAGTGAAGAAGGCTCAGCGGTCATGAGATCATCTTACCCAGCTCCCTTGCTCCCTTGCAAGTGAGGTGACTCCAGGGGCTGGGGGTCGGGTAGGGGCTCCTTTTCAAGATGTAGTCACGTCCTGTCTTCCTGTCACAAATTCCCTGCCCTCAGGACATTCTGGAGTCCTTTAATAAATCGGGGCTTCATAACTCCTAGGGTTCTCCAGGTGGTACCAGTGGTAAAGAACTTGGCTGCCACCGCAGGGGAAATGAGACACGTAAGCGAAGCAGAAGATTCCCCTGGAGAAGGAAATGGCACCCCATTGCAGTGCTCTTGCCTGGACAATCCCACGGATAGAGGAGCCTGGGAGCTACCGTCCACCCGGTCAGAGTCCAACACGACGGAAGTGACAGCACAGAGCACAACTCCCAGTTCTCAGTGAGCTTCTGCGGACTCTAACGCTGGGAGAAGTTTCTTTCCCCCAAGTCTTTTTCTCTCATTTACACTGATAATTTTTAACGCACCACCAAAGGAGCTCTTGTCAGAGCATGTATAGGATGATGCTTCCAAAATGGTACCTGTATCCTTGTTGCAGCAGGCTTGGGGGGAAGAGAGGTAAGAAGCTGTCATTCTGCCCTAGGCGAACCAGCTAAGATTCCCCAGTCTCTCTGTGAGAAGAGGGTGTTCTGGAGACCCTGCTCCCTTCCTGGAGTGCTCGGCACAGGCACACAGGCACTGAACCTCTTGGTTCCAGTAGCTCCCAACCCATGATAAGGCACAACTCACACACAGAATACAGTCTATTAGTCCTATTACAAGGCACAACTTATTAGTACTATTAATTATTATCACAAGGCACAACTTATTATTATTAGTCCCATAACAAGGCACAACTCTCACACAGAGCACAGTCTATTGGTCCTGTCTTCCAGATGGGGAAACTGAGGCTCAGAGATCCCATGGGCTTCTGACTTCAGGCCCTCGATAGCATACCACTCATGCATGCTCAGTCGTGTCTGACTCTTTTTGACCCCATGGACTGTAGCCCGCCAGGTTCCTCTGTCCATGGGGATTCTCTAGGCAAGGATACTAGAGTGGGTTGCCATATCCTCCTCCAGGGCATCTTCCCAACCCAGGAATCAAACCATATCTCTTTACCTACTGAGCCACCTGAGAAGTCCTCAATAGCATAAGGACACCCTTAACGGAGGACAACTGGAGTGGTGCCTTATCTTCCTTTACACATGAAGTTCTCCATGGTCTTAGGCAAAACACTGAGCCCTCTCCGCCTCCGTTTCTTTACCTATACGATGGGGATAATAATAGGAGGTCTGGACTTCTCTGGTGGCTCAAATGGTAAAGAATCTGCCTGCAAAGCAGGAGACCTAGTTTGATCCCTGGGTCAGGAAGATCCCCTGGAGAAGGGAATGACAACCCACTCCGGTATTCTTGCCTGAAGAATCCTACAGACAGAGGAGCCTGGCAGGCTCCAGCCCATGGGGGTCACAAAGAGTCAGACACGACTGAGCGACTAACATACACACTAATGGAGGTCTTTAAAGGGTAATCCTAAAACCCAATTTCAAATCCACGTTTAATATCATCTATGTTGTGCCTACAGTGCACTCCAAGCTGGAAACAGGAGCGAATAACACTGGTCTCCACCCCCAAGAGGCCTCTTTGGGCTCAAGCTCTTAGAAGGTATTTGAAAAGATGAAAGGGTGGTTTTACATCTCCACATGGCTAACTCTCCCTTAGATGCTCAGACCTTTCTGCACAGAAGAGGATCTGGTCAGAGTCCCCACTGTTGCTGGAACTAGCCATGGGATAGTGGCTGGAATGTTTAGACAGTGGACAGGCTCCCCAAGGAGCAGCACTGGCCTCCCAGTGGCTGACAGGAGAGCGTCCGGCCGTCTCTCCAGCGCAGAAGCTCTGAGGGCAGGGTGAGAGACCAAAGGCTGAGGTGACTAACCACTGCGCAGCCGCCGCCCCCTCAGCCATCTGACTGCATGGACACCCGCTCAGAACTCCAAAACTGCTCAGTCAGGAGGCTCACACTACCACTGGACCAGGCGCCCCTGGTGGGACCCTGCCTGAAGTGTATGAATTGGGGGACAGGAAGGAGAGACTGGAGGTGGGTTGTCAAATAAAATATAAGAGGCCAGTTAAATTTGAATTTCAGATAAACAGCTAATAGTTATAAGTATGCCCCATACTTACATTGAGGCAGGCAGAATCTGTCGTCTGAGGCACTGTCCTTGGGCATCTCCATTTTCCCTTCCTAGACATCCCTGCTGTGTGACTTTTCTCCCTCCCTCTCCCCTCAGTGACCAACTTCAAGTCTGGCCTCTCCCAACACCACCCCTGCCACCCACAATTGCGTCCTGTGTTGCACTCCGGAGGTCACTGACCTCCACTAATCAATGGGCTCCCTGCAGACTTACTGATGACCTTGGCCCAGAAATTCCCTTGGGTCTACTTCCTCCACTGCAGCCGAGGGGTGTGTCAAAGCGCAGGTGGTCACCCCAAACTCTGAGGAATAAAACCCCTTAGGGACTGTCAGCAAGTTGCCTGCCCTGCACTCCTGACTTAGCCAGGGACCCCTTTTGCCTTCTCTGTTTGACACCCTGGGGTTTTGTGTAAGACCTCCTTGGAAGAAGAGAGTCTGCTGATTAAGGAATAAATTCTAAAAGCCATTGGACCAAAAAGCCATGACGTCCCCTTCCTGGTCTGACACTGGGAGTCAATATCCCAGCCTGGACTGAGGGGCTGATGGATACCTAGGGGCTAAAGAGCTCTTTCCTTTTGGTGTCACAGGGGCATTCCATCAGAGGCCTGCTGTGAGTGGTGCTTCACTGTGGAGGTTTCAATGGGTGGGACCCCAAGGGTCCTCCCAGAGCCTTGGATTTCCTCAGAAGGCCTTTGGGAGTTCCACAAAAGCTTATTCAATTCTCATGAATGGGGAAAATAATCTAAGACTGCAGTCCCCATTTCCAAAAAGAAGAGAGCATCCAGACACCCCATTTTTCTCAGTGGAAAGTTGACCATAAAGAAATACTATAAATGTGAGCTTAAATTATGTTTATACTAATAAAATTCTGTATTTATTTAGATATTGGGGTTCCATTAAGCAGTTATTTGAGGAAAGCATTCTGCTGCTAAAATTAATTTTCAGAAACACTGATTTGATTAACTTGGGGGAATCTCAGCCACCAAAGATGGGAAGCCATCTGAGAAGGAAGAAGGAAGGAGAAGAAAATATGCATTTAGTGTCTCCTGTGGGCCAAGCCCTAGGCTATATTTTACATATATTATTTCTTTAATTCTCACAGTAATTCTCTGAGATAGCTATTTTTATGCCCATTTTACAGATAAGGAAACAAAAGTTCAGAGAGGTTAGGTGACTGCTTCAAAGGTGCACAGCCAGTAAGTGACAGAGCCAGGATTCAAACTCAGGATTCAAAAGGGACACAGGGCATCCCTTTTCCCAATATACCATGAGAGAGCCACCAAACAAGACTAGTTTTCTTGTGTGGTTAAAAAACTAGTCTAGAACCCAGTATCACTAGGGAATTTTCCAAATGTCTTGTCCAGCTTTTCTGGAAAAGTACACTGAATGACAATCTGGAAGAATAACACTTAATGGATGTGGATGTTCTGCAATGTTTGATTTTTTTTTTCAAGTCTCATCATACCTAATATTTTAGGGCAAATCAACTTATCTCAGTTCTCTTTATTGGGCTAACCCCCAAGCTATCTGGGGTGTGCTGTGGAAGGGTACATTTCTGGAACATAAAATATTTTGCCCATGGCCTGGGTTGTGCTGATGGCTCCTCCCCGTGGCCCCCAGATGCATGGTTCTGGTCGGGCCTGGGTACCACAGTGCATGTGGGTGTGCAGGGGAGAGTCCAATGGGACACAGCCAGAGGAACAGGGAGGGGTGGATGCGTCCTTACCCAAGTTGGGGTCATATTCGCTGATAAACCTCCTGGTCAGAAACTTCACGGTCAGGGCTGCAAGAAGTAGAAAGAAGTTGGCTTAGTATCCCCATTGTGTCTGGCTGCTGGACGCTGGAGGCTGCTCCTCTCATTTTAGAGAAGACTTTTCTAGGTGTTGTAACCCCTTTGCTCTCTGGAGGAATGTGGCTGGGGAGCTGGTTTGAGAGGCTCAGATGAAACCAGAAATATGGGGAACGTGTCCTTCTCGGTTGCATTTTTTGGGGGGTGGGGGGAGGCAGTGAGAAAAGAAATGAGAGGCAAGTCTAAGGGGTGTTTATGTTTATGAAGACCCTAATTAAGGCATCTGAACCCATCAACCTGTTGCCATAGGGTCTGCCTAGTGAGACTGAAACTGAAGAGAGATCCCCTTCAGAGATGAGGCACAGAGATTCTGAAGTATGGGGGCATTTATCCCAGTCTTGGCCATAAGCCAAAGAGAGAGTACAAGTCGAGCTGATCAGTGGGTAATCTCTGGGAGGGGTATGAACCCTCTGAGTCCCCAGTAAACACACTCAAGTCCTTAGTCCTCAAGTCTCGCCTCTAAGGCCTCCACGCTCATCATGCAAGTCTCACAGAACATAAAACCCAGGGAAGTTGTCTCCATGTGGAATGCATTCACAAGACTGATTTTGTTCAGAACTTTAGCCACGTAAAGCCAAGGGCCAGCTCACTACTATACTGAACTCTTAAAAAGAAGCACAATATTTTAAAGAAAATCCTTAAAATTCTATCCCAGGATTCCTAACAGGGTCAGTTTGCAAACTAATTATCCAGGGAACACATATTTTAACATTTAAATTCCTTCATTCATGTAGTCACTGGCTAATGTACCAGTAACAGAGCTTCGGATAACAGTTTGATTTTCTAAGGGATGAAGGGAAGTCTTTTCTGTAGGACAGCATGATTCAGAGTCCCCACTCTGAGTCAGGGGGCTGGCTTCAAAAGTGGAAAGGAGGCCCCTGGTGACTCTCAAAGAAGGAAACTCATAGCGGAGTCCATGATGGCCATTTACTAATGGCTGTAACTGGAAGACAGCCAGTGGAGGGGCCCCCTCGGCCCTCCAACCTTCAGCTGCCTGGGACTGAGAGTGGCGAAGAGGGCTGTGAACCCTTTTTCTGGATCTTTGCCTACAGTGACACTCCCACCACCTGAGCTCCAGCTGGGTGACAGCTACCAGAAGTGATGAAGGCTGTTCAGTGTTGCTAGAAATGGCCTGAGTAGAAATCCAAGAGCTTTGTTCATCAAGGCTCAGTCCAAGGCACCTGAGATTACAGTCCAATGTGTTTCCAGAAAGTCAGGAGAAGGGGTCTGGCTTGAAACAAATACATTTGAAAAGAATTCACACTTTGTTCCAGAATTGCAGGGAACTGAGGTGGGGAGTGGGGAGTGGCACTCTCCCCCTGGGAAACCCCCAAAGTCAGTGCCCCTTTTATCACCTCCCTTCAGGGGTTTGGGGCCCCTTCACCCCTGGCCGAAATCAAGAAGCAGAAAGGCTGCTACGAAGCTAATAGGGGCACGGGGCTGGGAATCAGTGCCTCACAGATCCCTCTGGGGCCAGTCACCAGGGCTGTCTGCTGGCCCGGAAGAGGGGACGGAGGGTGGTGGTACAGGGCGCAGAAGAGACCAGCAGGGGACCGGAGACACGAGAGGAGACAGCTGGAATCACAGACAAGGAGGGCACAGTCAGTGGGGAGACACAGAGGGACAGGCAGGCCAGGAACCCAAGACAGCTGAGACACGGAGGACATGAAAACAAAGCAAGAGGGAGAGCCAAGCAACAGAGAAACTGAGGCAAAGAAGAAAATCACGGTGTCTCAGCCAGCTCACCTGGGCGCAGAAAGCCCCTAAGGACAGCGGGAGAGCCTGCCTGCACACCCCGAGCTGCCGCTTCTCTCCACCGCTCCCCCTGTCTCCCGTCCCCGCCGAACCCCTTCCCTTCCGCCCGCACCCCACTCACCGGACTTGCCTGCCCCGCGGCGCCCCAGGATGGCCAAGTTGACCTCGAGGGGCGCGCTCTGCGGCCCGCCGCCCGCGCGGGGCTTCCCGAACACCGAGGCCATGGCGACGCTGCGGAGGAGACGCGGGTCCCGCCCCAGGGCCCCGAGCAGCGTGCCCGCCCGTCGGGGCCTCGGGAGCGAGTGGCGGGGCGCCCTGGCACTCGCGGGCCCGGCGGCGTCGGCGTCCGCTTCCCGGGCCCGGCGCCCAGCGGGCGGCGTTCCCGCGGCCCCGCTAGACCCGGCGGGGAGGAGGGGCGGGGGTGCCGGCGGGCGGGGCCGCCCCGAGCGCCGCCGACTCCTTGTAAGGGCCGAGGAGACCCCGGCGGGGCGCGCTCACCCTGCTCCCCTCCTGCCGCGCGCCCCACGGCTGCGCTGGGCCTCGAAGGTTGGGAGCCGTCACCGCCCGCAGCGCCCCCCAGGACCCGACGGGAAAGGGCAAGGACCGGAGAGAGGGAGGAACGGGGCAGAGGGACTGGGGCGAAGGATGTTTCCAGCCTGGTCTGAATCTCCAGTCAGTCACTTCCCATCAGCAAGAAGATCCACCCCTCCCTTTGTCTTACCCACCGGCCCCGCCTCCTCCTCCGGGAAGCCTGCCGGGTTCAAATCCAAGCCACGTGCTTTCTCTGGATCGCAAGCCCCCTCAGCCTTGGCGCTCAGCTTCCCCAACCACATTACCCTCCCCTTCGATGTGGGACCTGCAGAACCCATAAAGGACCCTGGTTTCTGGGAAGGGGGCAAGGGAAGATCTCCTTACTAAGATTTGATGGCCAACCTGGGCCCAGCTTCAAGAGACCTAACCCAACCAGGATTACGGTTTTCTCCCTCATGGGAGCTTATGAGTGGCCTAGCATGCAAAGGGGGCATTTATTTGTTCTAAAACCTGGATGGGTGAACCTGGTAGGGATCAACTGTCATTGCCCTTGAAACCCAGGGAAAAATCTGGACCTGCTGGAGAAAAGGCAAACGACCAACATGAGGAATCTGGACATTTAGGATCTAGTGCCAGATCTTAAATGGGTGACCTTAGGCAAGTCATCTCACTTCTTTGGGCTTTGGTGACCCCATCTATGGGCTTCTCTGGTAGCTTAGTGGTAAGAAATCCGCCTGCAATGCCCGAGTCTCAGGAGATGCAGGTTAGATCCCTGGGTTGGGAAGATTCCCTGGAGGAACCTTCAGTTCCAACCCACTCCAATAGTCTTGCCCGGAGAATTTCAAGGACAGAGGAGCCTAGTGGGCTACAGTCCATAGGGTTGCAAAGAGTCAGACACGACCTAAATGGCTCACACTCACACACACACACACACACACACACACACACACATTCCCATCTATAATGCTAAAGGAAGGGGGAAATGAATCCAAAATTTCATGAGTGGTTCAGGCCCAATGGAGAGTGACAAAAATCAACCCTGAGTTCCAGGTCTAAGAACTTTCTAGAACCCTGTGGGATCTCTCTTTTGAAATACACCCCAGACCAGAGTGGGGAAAGATGTGGGCATCTCAAGAGACTTCTCATTGCAACCCATCCCCCTCCAACCCCAACCCCCCTATCCTCCCACAGCTAATCTACCCACCTACGCACAGAAGAAACCAGGAAAGTCCAGGTCAGCAGACGGAGGGACTGGAATCAGAGCCTGATGGTAATAACTTCTTTTCAACCAAGAGAGAAAATTATTTTCCAGGACAAGACATAAATAGTGACTCAGCCTAATTGTTTCTGGGAGATCATGGTAAAGCAGCTGTGTTATTAAAACTCTAAGGTGTTAGGCGGAATTCGTTTAGATTACACCCACAGGCCAGAATTGCTCACAAGCTAATGGCCTTTTAGTTGTAGAAGGAGAAAAAGTGGGAGGCAAGTTCTGGCCACATCCATGGGCTGGCCCGGCAGGACAGACTTGTTCTGGGTGGGGCTATGGGGAGACTGGGGCTATGGGGAGACTCGGTCTCCCGGGAGAGAGGGCAAGCTGTGGACCCCCAGAGGCACAACAGGGAATAAACTTGGGCTCTGCTACTTCTCTACTTATGTGATTTGGGGGGAGTTATTTTTCTTATCTTTAAGACTCATACCAACTAGTAGATGGGAGCTTCAAGATAGCAGGTTCCAGCTCAGTGATTTTGTGAACTCTAACCACCTGAGCTGTCCATAATTAGAAGGGACTACTGTCTTTGGAGGAAATGAACCTCCTGACACTAAAGGCAAATGGGGGTGAGATTTCAAGATGTTATAAAGCAGGGGTCCCCAGCCTCTGGGATCTAATGCCTGATGATCTGAAGTGGAGCTGATGTAATCATAACAGAAATAAACTGCACAATAAATGTAGTACACTTGAATCATCCTGAAACCATCCCCACCCCCGGGTCTGTGGAAAAAAATTGTCTTCCACAAAATCGGTCCCTGGTGCCAAAAACATCGGGGACTGCTGTTGTAAGAAGATACCACAATGATTTGCAAGATGGGATGAGATGATCCTTAATCCCCTTCTAGTTCAGAGATTATTTGAACTGGTTGCCAGCTGGTTGTTCGGGCCCTCAGCTATGACTGCTAAGTGCTCAAAGTCTGCCCCACCTATGAGGTTTAGGAGGAAAACAGTTGCCCACCTCACAGCTGCAACCACTCCCATTCTCCGTCCTCAGCCTCTTCATCTGTAGGCCGCTTTTCCAGCGCCCAGAAGTGCCCACTTGGACCAGAAAGGCCCTTGGAATCATCATGTACTGTCAAACCATGGAATAAGCTGGGCCTCAGTTCATTATCTTTTTTTTTTTTTAAAGAATATTGCTCTCTGCATGTTTTTTCTCACACATCACTATTTTCTCAAACACTACCAGCAGTTCCAAAATCTATCCAAAAATACAGTCAAAGGACTTCCCTCGTGGTCCAGTGGTTAAGACTCTGCATTTCCACTGCCGGAGGCACACGTTTGATCCCTGATTGAGGAACTAGAGTGTGATATCTCGTGGCCAAAATAAAACAACCAAACAAAACAACCAAAAATACAGTCAAGTAATTATGGAAATTTGACACAGGATATATGAAGTACTGGGTCAGACCCATCAGGTTGAAATATAAAAATTTCAACATTTTCCATCTATGTAATTCCCTGGAGGGTAGAATTTATTGAATAGGAATATTCACTATTTGTATATGCAAATACCATCACCAAATTATTAACCTATCTTGGGGATTTTGTAAAAATCTATGAACAATGTTGGACTAAAAGGACTCTTTGAGTTAAAGGATTTGAAATACACGTGTTTGGAATGCCTAGCAATGAGAAATTATCATCGATTTTCAGATGGCCTTCTTGGTCTATTTTTCAAAGACCCCAAAACTCATTCAGAATTCCCAGAGCGGCAATATAATTAAATATCTATTAGACTAAGCCAATATGTTAATAATCTCCTATAATTATTCACAATACACTTTCTGTTTTTATCCATCTGTTCCTTATTATCATCCTAAGAGATGGTTATCACACCCATTTCATAGTGGAAGAATTACAGAGACACCTCATCTTTAAAATAGGGATAATATTAAGTATTAGATGAGATAACATGACAATGTTCCACCCAGAGCTTGGCCCATAGCCCCAAAGAGCAAACAATAGTTTCCTGAACTCACCCAAACACAAAGAGCTCACACTTCTTACCCAACTACCAAGAAGTCAAAACTGTTTAATGACCAGAAGTTTGGGCACTTTAGGTTAAGAGAGGGGTGATTCTACTAGAACCAGTATCCCACCCCTCCTTATCACCACCTCCCCACCTTTGAGGCTCTTATAAGGGCCCTTCAGGCACTCCAAATGCAGAGGATTTGGCTCCTCGCCCAGCAATGGGCTTGATAGATACTCAGTAGATGTCTCCAGAGTGCATGAGTCCCATCTAGACAGGTCTGGACAGGTAGGACTAAGTCTTTCCCTTGCTACCCACCCCACCCCTAGAAGCCATTCCATATATAAAGCTAACATTTTTGGCTCCCTTTGAGATGTCACTGTATTCCCTGGACGCACAATATGATAACCTCTTCTGTGATTTTTCAATTATAAAGTCAGATGTGAAAACTGAACAAAACCTTAGAAGTCAGCTCCACTTTACAGACAAAGAACCGAGGCCTGGACAACTTGGGTAGCTTTTGCAAGTCAGAGATAATACCAGCATCAAAACCCAGCAGGAATCCTGACTCCTAGCACAGTGCTCTTCTTCAGGTACAGGCAAGCACATCACTACCCTGTGTGCAGAAACGTCACTATGGGTGGCAAAGCCAGGAGACACTTATCAGGCAGGAAGGCCATGAGGTCACAATTGGAAACAACTTCAGTCTCATACGGTTCAACCCCTTCATTTATAGTGGAGGATCAAAGGGAATTGCCCAGCACAGGAGGAGCTGAGCCCAGTCCTCCACCAGCCTGCAGGATCTCCTGGGTCAGGGGTTTTGTCTCATCCACCAGACTGGGGACTCCTCCTCAGGTTAGGGCCCAGTCACTGCAGGGAAAGAGATAAACAAGGCAGGGTGCGCTCTGGAAAAGCTCAGAGTCTGACACAGAGCCCCATTGCTTGCTCCCACCCCCAACTTCACAAAGTAGAGAGGGAGGTTGGTGTGGGGTCGTGCAGGGCCTGGGAATTCCGTGGGCTGTCCACAGCGATGACAGTTCTTTGTCCTCTCCAAGTCCCAGAGGGACATTTGTCTGGGTGGAGGAAACTCTCACCAGCTGCAGAAAACACCCCACTGGGGCCTCGGGCATAGTGCCAGAGTGCAGATCCTGGATCTAGTCTCAGAATCAAGACCCCCACCTTGGGTGGCCTCCTCCTCACTTCCCTTCCTGGCTGTAAGGGTGGGGGTTGGGTGTGTGTGCTNACCTCAGCCAGGTGAGCAAACCTCTTGGTGACTCTGTCTCCTCATCTATGAGGTTAATAATATTTGACTCATGCATGCTGTAAGCAATAAATGGATAACATCTATCAACTGAGGGAAAATACCAGTATCTACTCATCAGATTGTTGTAAGGATTATAGAAGTTAAAGTGCTCACAAAAAGGCCTGCAGTGTAGTTTAAGGCTTCACTTAAACAGAAGAAGCCTGTCTCCTTCCCATCCATAGACACAGAGTCCCCTTAGCAGCGCCACTTTTCCTTTCCCCAAGATCTGAGCTATACAGCAATGGACGAGTAGGGAGTACCGAATGGGGAATAGACAGCAGCTTCCCATTTCCATCCCCAATCAGAGACTACTTCCACACTCAAGGGACTTACTGAATGTTCATCTGTTACCCATCCATTTTACAGAGTAAGAAATCAAGGCTCAAAAAGAGACTGGACTAGCCGGATTCAGGGGCAGAGGCCCAAGGCAAAGGAGAATCTGCCCTGGACCCCAGCCTGGCCCTGGACAGACTCTACCTCTGTCTGTCCGTCTGGCACCCAAGTACTCCTGCCCCACCAACCAAGAAGTGAGCCAGGTATTAACCTCGTCCTTGCACTTTCCCAGCTGAATGACCTTCAAAAGCCATATAAATTCTCCGACCTTCATTCTGAACACTTTAGATATTGTCCAAATACCGTGCAATAGATGTTAATTATTGGCCCCATTTTGAGGAAGCAGAGGGTCAGAGTTAGGGTATCTGCACAAGGGGTTACAGCTGATTTAGTGCAGGTTAAATGGAATATCTTTGTAAACTGTCCTCACTGTGCCCTAAGGCCCGTAGGTGCCCACTCTATGGTCACTATTATTACTATTATTTATCACACGGAAGTGAGTGACCCGGCAGGTGTCCAGTTGCCCTCCGGGCCCTCGGCCATCCAGCTTGCTGGCCACCACATCACATGAGCCCTACTATCTTTAGCCAGGGAGATATTTATATCTCCCGGGGGAAGTTTCTGTCGCTGCGGGGGAGCCCCAGTGTGGGTGGCCGCTGCGTCCAGGCCCCCGGAGGCGGCCTCTGCCCCTCGAGCCCGCCATGCCGCAGGGCCCAGAGACCCCGGTGCAGGTGTGGGTGGGCAGCCAACTCTTCCAGGCAGACCGGGCCCTGCTAGTGGAGCACTGCGGCTTCTTCCGCGGCCTCTTCCGCTCGGGCATGCGGGAGGCGCGCGCTGCCGAGGTGCACCTGGGCGCGCTGAGCCCAGACGGCTTCCGCACCACGCTGCGGGTGCTGCGTGGAGAACGTCCAGCGCTGGCGGCTGCCGACGAGCTGCTGCAGGCCGTGGAGTGCGCCGCCTTCCTGCAGGCGCCGGCGCTGGCGCGCTTCCTAGAGCACAGCCTCACGTCGGAGAACTGCGCGCTGCTGTGCGACGCGGCCGCAGCCTTCGGCCTGCCCGACGTCTTCCACAGCGCCGCGCTCTTCATCCGCGACGGCGCCCGCGAGCTGGCGGCCGAGCTGGCGTTGCCCGAGGCCCGCACCTACGTGGCGGCGCTGCGGCCCAGCAGCTACGTGGCCGTGAGCACACATGCGCCGGCGCCCGGCTTCCTGGAGGACCCTTCGCGCACCATGTGCTACCTGGATGAGGAGGAGGACACCTGGCGGACGCTGGCCGCCCTACCCCTGGAGGCCAGCACGCTCCTGGCCGGAGTGGCCACGCTGGGCAACAAGCTCTACATTGTGGGGGGTGTGCGGGGCCCCAACAAGGAGGTGGTGGACCTGGGCTTCTGCTACGACCCCGAGGGCGGAACGTGGCGCGAGTTCCCCAGCCCCCACCAGCCGCGCTACGACACGGCGCTGGCCGGCTTCGAGGGCCACCTCTACGCCATCGGGGGAGAGTTCCAGAGGACAGCTATGAGCTCAGTGGAGCGCTACGACCCGGCCTCGGGCTGCTGGAGCTTCGTGGCCGACTTGCCGCAGCCTGCTGCCGGCGTACCCTGCGCACACGCCCGCGGCCGCCTCTTCGTGTGTCTGTGGCAGCCGGCAGACACGACGGCCGTAGTGGAGTACGCTGTGCGGGCTGATGAGTGGCTGCCCGTGGCCGAGCTGCGGCGCCCGCAGAGCTACGGCCACTGCATGGTGGCCCACCGCGACAGCCTCTACGTGGTGCGCAACGGGCCTAAGGACGACTTCCTGCACTGCGCCATCGACTGCCTCAACCTAGCCACGGGCCAGTGGACAGCGCTGCCCGGTCAGTTCGTCAACAGCAAAGGCGCGCTCTTCACTGCCGTGGTGCGCGGCGACACCGTCTATACGGTCAACCGCGTGTTCACCCTGCTCTATGCCATCGAGGGCGGCTCCTGGCGGCTGCTTAGGGAGAAGGCCGGTTTCCCACGGCCCGGTTCCTTGCAGACCTTTCTCCTGAGGCTGCCTCCCGGTGCCCAGGGGCCTGTGGCCTCGACAACACCAGAACTGTGATCCTTAGGCTGGACTTTCGGACTAGATGCCCAGAGTCTTCTATGAGCTATGGCTGAGTCTATGAGAGTGACCTTAGGAGCTGCCGAGAACGTCAGGCCCTGGTTGAGATGTCCAGGGTCTTGTGACTTCTGGTTGTGTGAAGGTATCCAAGAATCTCAGGAAGCATCAACTCGGGATCTCAAACCTCAAATTACCTGGGCTCTCTTGAGAGCTGGTGGGTCACAATGTAAGTGGAAGTGTTGGGGGATAGGATTTCAATAATCCAGGCTTGTGTGTGAAAGGGCCAGTAATTGAGGACCGGCTGGGAGTGGGTTAAGTGATGTTAATGAAACTGCCAGTCAAGTAAGAATTAGGCACCTACTGTGTGCTCAGCACGGCACTGGGCCTAATGTGACTGTAGTTACCAGAAGGGGGTTCAAAAGCTTAGAGTCTAGCCCAGAACAACAAAGCGTTTACATGCACTTGTCTTGATCCGCAGAGGGCTGAAGGCAACTTAGAAAAACAAACAATAAGAAACAAACCCTGCAATATAATAAAACAAAGTACTGAAGCAATCAGGACAAAGGGAAAATAGGGAGAGGGAAAATATGTTATTCCAGGCAGGAGGGTAGTAAACAAACTGTATTAAGACGGACAGGATAATTAGCTGCTAAAGGGGGAGATTCAGAAGAGGAGGGACAGGAAAAGCTGGGCAGATGGGAAGAGTCTGTGAGCCCTGCCTTTGAGGCAGAGCAGCTGTAGATGGAGGCCTCTGGGGAGGCGTCGAGGCTGGCCTGGCCTGTGGAGAGAGAGACTGAACTGCACCTGGAGTAAGACCTGTGAGGGAGGACGGGACCCCCGCACCATTTAATGGGATGTGGGCCCACAGGGGAGAACCCCATCAGAGGTCTCTTGCCCACTGCCTTTTTTGTCATCACCCCAGGGGCGGTGGACTGTTAATTATCACGACTTTAGGTTACTCAAAGTATGAGCCCAATTTAGAGCAGGTCTGATGGTGGCTCTGCTGGTAAAGAATCCGCCTGCCAATGCAGGAGACACGGGTTCAATCCCTGGTCAGGAAGATCCCCTGGAGAAGGAAATGGCAACCCACTCCAGTATTCTTGCTTGGGAAATCCCATGGACGGAGGAGCCTGGTGAGCTACAGTCCATAGGGTTGCAAAAGAGTCAGATAGGACTTAGTAAATAAACAAACAGCCTCCATTCCCTGAACAGCTGCCATTCCCTGAACCTGGAATGCCTTTCTCTCTCTCTGTTGCCTCTGTACCTACCTGCTCTGTGCAGGGTTGGCTGTTCCCAACCTTGACTGCCTGCATTGCTCATTGGACCCCTGGCTGACATCATTGTCTGTGTCTGTATGTGCACATTCGTGCAGCTGTGCACATATGCAGATAGCAAGAACAGAGATCTTATTGTGCTGTCAGCTGAGCAGGGGCACTTTCCTACCTGAAGAATCAAATGATGAGGTCCTACAAATGAACATATCTATGAAACAGAAGCAGGCTCACAGACAAAGAAGGGCTTGGGGTTGCCAAGGAAGAGGAGGGTTTAGGAGGGAAGGATTGAAAGTCTGGGTTTAGTAGATACAAACTATTATATACAAAATGGATAAGCAACAAGGTCCTACTTATGTATAGCACAGAGAATTATATCCAATATCCTCTGATAAACCATAATGGAAAAGAATTAAGAAAAAATATATATATATAGACATATATATATGAGTCACTTTGCTGTACACCAGAAATTAACACAATATTGTAAATAGTTCGATAAATTTTTTTTTTAAAAAAGAAAGAAAAACACGAGGTCCTAAAAGACCCCAGGCTATAGCGACCGCTAGTTAGGGATCTGGTGCTTACTTCTGGTGTTAGGACTCTTAGCTCTCCTTTAGCATACCCCTACGCTGGTCTCTGGTCAGATGCCCAGCTCAGTCGTCCAGCTGCTCCATGCCCCTGGGCAGACTTCTTTGAGTGGTCCTAAATGGTCTCCATCCTCCAAGATGCAAGGCCTATGGGAAATCCTGGCCTCATCACAAACGGCAAGTAACAGCATCAGCCAGACACCTCCTGGGCATGGAGCCTAGTGTCTGGGTTGCCCCTTGCTGCCTTTCCCCTGAACTATGTCCCAAACCCTGCAGAACGTGGACCTAGAAGCCTGGGACCTTTCAGGCCTGGATTAATCTAATCTGATGAGTCACAATAATAAATCCTGACTTTTACATCCTGTGAATGATGTGCAGAGTACTTTCTCATCTGTCTTCCCATTCTAGCCCTGCCTCAGCCTGAGAGTTGGGTACCTTCTCCCAGTTGATGAGATTTGTGAGGTTCAGTGACCAAGTGGCTGGCCCATGCCACAGAGCCCCTCACTTTTTTGTTCTATCAAAGTGTAATTTTATTCCCATGTCAAATCCAACTCATTAATAAGGGAACCAAAAAATAGTAAGGCTTGTTCAGTGGTCCATTTGAGAGGCAAAAGGTCTGTATATTTTGTTGGAAAAGATACACCAACATAAGTTTGCTAAGGTAGAGGTGAAGCTGGTTAATATCTTATAGGGAATAATACCATAAATTTTGTGGTTCTCTACTGGGCTAAATTCCTTTTCATATTCACATACATGCACATACATACTTGTATATGCAGCTACAAGTTAGCATATAACTCTACAAAGTCAGGACCCTAATCAGTAGTAAATTGTTGGGACTTTTCCGGTGGCCCAGTGGTTAAGAATCTGCCTTGCAATGCTGGGGACACAGGTTTGATCCCTGGTCAGGGAACTAGGGTCCCACATGCTCCAGAGCGACTAAACCTGCACTGCAACAAAAAATCCCATGTCACATAACTAAGACCTGATGCAACCAAATAATAGTTTTTAAAAACAGTAAATTGTAGAACAAAGGTACAGTCCCTTGCCAAGTCACTTCAGTCATGTCCGACTCTTTGCAACCCTATGGACCATATGTCGCCTACCAGGCTCCTCTGTCCTTGGATTCTCTGGGCAAGAATACTGGAGTGGATTGCCAGGCCCTCCTCCAGAGGATCTTCCCAACCCAGGGAGAATTAAATAACTCTGAGTGCTTCAACCCTGCCCCAGAACGACGCTAAAAGGACACATAGTCCTCCTTTTGCCTATTTCCAAGTTACGGATAATTTTTCTTAAAGCGCAGAACAATCTCCTCCTTGCTCACTCCTCCTGACTGATGCTGAACACACTTCCGGTCTCCAGGCCCACCAGCTCCTCGGCTCTCAGCCCTCAGACCTTCGTCAGCTTCTGCAGCCAACCACATGAACCAGCCCAGACCGGCCTGCTGGCTCCAGGGTTCAGCTGTCCGTTGGTCCAGAGCAGCCCTTACTGAAATGCTTTTTGTGTGTAATAATAACACAGTATTCACAGAGAGTTTTCCCACAGTAGACTTATTTAAGCTTTGCAAGAATTTTAAGTGGTAGGCAGCTGGGCAACATCTGCACTCCCTTCTTAAAGATAAAGTTTAAAAAACAAACAAACAAACCCAAACACCTAAAGGTCACAGTGACTAGAAGAGGCCTGAGTAGGAAGTAGCAGATCCTGGCTTTGACCCCAGGCCCATGTGCTGCTTTCTGTTGCTGCCTCCCCTCCCTATTCCATTGACATACTGGGATGGACAGAGTGGTTCTGCCACTCTCAGTTACACTCCCTTCCCTGTTACCCTTCTCGCTGCTCCTCTTCTCTCGGGGTTCATCTGCACTGCCCCCCGCCCGGACTCAGCCCTTTCTTTCTAACCCCTGAGATAGGAAAATTAACTGTCCTGGGTTCTCTTGCCTTAGGATCTACCTGGGAGGTGAATGGCCCCCTTCAAAAGGGTGTTATTAATTCATTAACAAAAGGGTGTTAATGACTGATGAAGACCTGGGGGCGGGCATCGACACATTGACAGATACTTCCTCAGTGTGGGGAGGTTTTAATAATCCAGCCCACCTCCTCTTCTGGCCTCACAGGTCAGGCTCCATCATTTCTTCCTACAGCCTGCACCCTTGGCAAAGGTGGTTACCATGTGTGGTTTGCAGAAAGCGGAAGTCTGGGAGGAGGGGGGTAGGGGATCCTGAAAGAACTTTGGCTTTCACACAGAGTCACACAGTCAGAAAAGTGGAAGAGCAAGGACCTGTGACTAGGATTTGGGATTCTCAACCTCTCATGCCCTGGCATCCAAGCTGCATGTAGGTGCCCGGGGGAGCAGGCCAGGTGCAGGAAGGCAAGTTACAGAGATATTAGGAGCCCAGAAGGCTGAGTTTGAAATCTCTCTGTGCCCGCCCAGAGGGACACTCTAAGAAGTTTTGTCCTTCCAGAGAGATCTACACACACACACACACACCCTTAATTCAGTAAGGTGCATTTCCCTGAACTTCCATGAGAGCCCTGCAGCCCCATTCCCTGGAGCTCTCTCCTGTCTTCTGTAAACTTTCTCCTTGACCCTGATGCTGGATGCCCTGCACCCCAAGCGTTCCTCTCCCTGGGAATTTTCTGGTTTGCTTACATAGCCTGCCTGACAGAGGCAAGAGGACTCACCAGCGCTTCCCACACTCCATCCAGGGCCTGCTTCCCTGCTGGCCACTCCAGCGTGCTCACATGGGCAGAGCTGTCCTGATGACCCACCAGCCATAAACTGTTGCTTCTCTGCTTAGACCCTTGGGTGTGTCTCATCTCTCTTGAGTGAGAGCCAAGTCCATTCCAGATCCCCTGTCCCATTTCCTCCCGATTTCATCCTTCATCTCCTGAAGCTGAGCTCCATGAGGACAGAGATTCGTGTCTGTTTGTTCACTGCTGTATCACCAGGACAGTGAATAGAACATAGTAGGGGCTTAATAAATATTGATATTGAATGAATGAATGATGCTCAATGGATATCAAAAGAATAAATGAATCCATCACATGGAAAACCCACAGAGAGAGGCTGTCAGATTTCAGAGGAGAGGGGTATCATTTCTGGCAGGGGGTAGCGTGGGCAGGTGACTAGGGGAGACCTTCATGATGAGGTGATGCACTTTGGGGTGCACACCATGGGAAGGGTGGGATCTGAAAACGGCAGCAGCCCAGAGGCTCGTGGAGGGGAGGTGAAGGGAATGAAAGTGCTAATCATCCCGTGAAGAATTGCTCCTCTTGGCGGTGGAATACACACAGGGCTGGTCTGTTTATTTTCCTTTGGCCCCAAGCAGCTGGACCTCTTTTTCATCCTAATTGCTTTGCTTCAAGTTGCTGTCACTTCCCAGGAACGGTGGCAAGTTAACTGCTGGTGGGAGACACAGCTGTAGGCAGTCAGGCTATGTCTCAGCAGGCTCATTGTGGGCGTGGGATGCAGGACCCCCTTGGAGGGGTTCTCCTGGGTCTCTTCCCAGCAATGTCCCTGCAACCCTCAAGATTCTGCCCTGGCTGGAATGGGGATTCTCTCTCTGGCATCTTAGCAATTAGCAAAAGGTAAAGAGGTCTTTCTGTCAGGTCACAGGGTCTTAGAACAGAGAGGAAAGGGAAGTTGGCAAGGGCAGGGCACAGAGCTTGTGTGGAGACACACAGCAATGCAGTGGACCACTCTGACCCCCATCTCTAGAATCTTCCCGTCACACCATGCTGCATCTCTTGTGTTGCCTGCCAGGACACCCATGAGGGAGGTCTCCAAAATGACCCATCCGGTCTGCCCTTCCTGATTCTGGACCTCCATCCTCACTTTTTCAGGAAATATAACCCTCTTGTGTCACATTATTGTAGCACTCTGCTTTATTCAGCAGATAGAGACAAAGGGCTTGGTCTGTAATGATGGTATCTGAACACCCGGGCCCTTCACATTACACGCACACACACACAAGATTTTGACAACTCTAAGGGTGGCCTTATGACACTGGCCCACTATGCTTTTTCTCTCAAGTAACATATTTTCATTCTAACTGGGGCCTTCTGTGGATAGTCCTAGATCCATAGTCCTGATTAGCAGAGGAAATTTCAGGGGCTCAAAGAGGGAGTGAACATTGCCCTTGGGTGGAGACAAGAGGCTGAGGCTCTGCAGAGGGCCAACTCTGCCCAGAGCAGGCAGCTGGTTTCAAGGTCAAGGCCCAGCTCTGCTTTCTGACCATGGTAAATTTCCTTAACCTTTCTGGTATTAAGATGTCTCAACTCTAAACAGGGAGGATAATTCCTTCCCTGGAGGATGGTTATGAGAGTGGAATGAGGACCTAGAAGCCAGCACAGGTTATGCTCACCATCCGTGTTCCTTTCTCCTCCCTCCCCTTCTCCACTGAGACCCTTTCTGTGAGGCAGGCCAGGGGTGGGATGAACACAGTCCTATGGTCCAGGCATGTACCCCTCGGCGAGAAGGCTGCATGGCAGCGTGGGTAAGCATCGGCTTCAGCATCAGCGGAGCTGGGTTCATATTCCAGCTCCACTGCTTGCCAGCTGTGTCATCCATATGCAAACTCCATCTGTTCATAAAATGTCGAGGATAATGAGGCTCAGTGTACCCAGAGTTGTTGTACAAGTAGATCCTGTGAAGCACCTGTATCTCTCCCAGGAGGGAGGGAGGTTGGAGTCTGGGTGCGAAGAGCCTTGAACGCCAGGCTGAGATTGTGGGTCTCATTCTGTAGGAAGAGGGAGCCACAGCATGTGTTTGGGGTGATGAATATGGAAAATGGATGCCATGCTTCTCAAATTCCAAGAGCAAGCCCCTCAGCTGTCCCACCTGCCCTTCAGAGCCGCTCTCCCCTCTCCTGCCCCTTGCCCTGGGAGGCTGCCCTTTGTGTTGCATTATTGGCTCCCTTGACACTGACTCCAGTGGGGACAGCAGCAGCAGGTGAGGGGCAGGGGGGAGCAGAAGTCTGGGGACTTCATTGCCGGCTCCCTCCCTGCCCGGCTGCTTTGCACCTACTTCTTTCCTCCACTGACCAGAGTCACAGCTCCTGTCGGGTGGCCCATCCCTTGCAGCCCTGTCAGTCTCTTGGTTGTGGTGGCCACCTCTCCCCTCCCCCTGCAGGCCTGGGAATGGCGAGAGCCCCACTGGCACTAGCCCTGCACCAGCCCATAGCAGTAACCTCTGTCCTTGGTAAACAGCCTCTTCACTCAGGTCTCCTCTAGTGACCTGATTTGACTTGCCATCTCTTTCCTGCCAAGATACGTGCCCTGTCCCCTCTGGCACTCGTCTCTCTGGGCATCGGTCATCAAGTGCCTTGGTTTGCAACAGCAAAGGATGCAGGCTTACCTTGTGCTATTGTGCTTTGCTTTATCGTGCTTTGCCAAGGTTGCATTTTTTTAACAAATTGAAGGTCTGTGGCAACCCTGCACTGAGCAAGTGTTGCTGCCGTTTTTATTTTTATTTTTTAAAATTTAGGTTGTTGACACATGTTTTGGCTGTGGTGGGTCTTTGTTGCTGCGCCCAGGCTTTCTCTAGTTGCAGCGCATTAGCTTCTTGCAGCGGCTTCTTTGGTTGCAGAGCGCAGGCTCTAGGTGCACAGGCTTTAGCAGCTGCAGCTTGCAGGCTCAGTAGGTGTGGTACATGGGCTTAGCGGCATGTGGGACCAAGCCTGGACCAGGGATCGAACCAGTGTCCCCCGCACTGCAAGGCAGACTCTCAACCACCGAACTGCCAGGGAAGCCCTGGCACAGTTTTTCCAACAAGCACTTGCTCACTTTGTCTGGTAATTTTGCAGTATTTCAAACATCTTCATTGTTACTTTGTTTGTTATGGTGATCAGATGTTACTGTTGTAATTGTTTGGGGGCGTCTTGAGCTGCACCCATAAAAGATGGTGAACTTAATAAATTGTTGAAATGACAAGAAAATATTTAGACTGTTACATAAACTTAGTTGGTAAAGCAATGGCAGGGTTTGAGAGGACTGACTCCAGTTTTAAAAGATGTTATATTGTGGGTGAAATGCTGTCAAAGAGCTCTGCATACAACAGAGAAATCATTCATAAAAGGAAGTCAATCAATGTGGCAAACTTCATTGCTGCATTATTTTAAGAAATTTGCCCAGCCTCCCTAACATTCAGCCACCACCACCCTGATCAATCAGCAGCCATCAACATGAGGCAAGGCCCCTACCACCGCAGAAAAAAAGGTTATGACTCGCTTAGAAGATGGTTAGCATTTTTCAAAATCTTTTAAAATTAAGGTCGCTATACTGTTTTGTTTTGTTTTTTTCTTCAGTGATCCAACAGATGTTGGCAATTTGTTCTCTGGTTCCTCTGCCTTTTCTAAATTCAGCTTGAACATCTGGAAGTTCATGGCTCACGTACTGTTGAAGCCTGGCTTCGAGAATTTTGAGCATTACTTTGCTAGCGTTTGAGCTGAGTGCAATTGTGCGGTAGTTTGAACATTCTTTGGCATTACCTTTCTTTGGAATTGGGATGAAAACTGACCTTTTCCAGTCCTGTGGCCACTGTTGAGCTTTCCAAATTTGCTGGCATATTGAGTACAGCACTTTCACAGCATCATCTTTTAGGGTTTGAAAGAGCTCAAATGGAATTCCTTCACCTCCACTAGCTTTGTTCATAGTGATGCTTCCTAAGGCCCACTTGACTTCACATTTCAGGATATCTGGCTCTAGGTGAGTGATCACACCATCGTGATTATCTGGGTCATGATGACCTTTTTTGTATAGATCTTCTGTGTATTCTTGCCACCTCTTCTTAATATCTTCTGCTTCTGTTAGGTCCATACCATTTCTGTCATTTATTGTGCCCATCTTTGCATGAAATGTTCCCTTGGTATCTCTAATTTTCTTGAAGAGATCTCTAGTCTTTCCCATTCTATTGTTTTCCTCTATTTCTTTGCATTGATCATGAAGGAAGGCTTTCTTATCTCTCCTTGTTATTCTCTGGAACTCTGCATTCAAATGGGTATATCTTTCCCTTTCTCCTTTGCCTTTAGCTTTATTCTGCTTTATTTATTTAAAACTTCTGCTTTATTGACTATGACTGTGTGGGTCACAACAAACTGTGGAAAATTCTTCAAGAGATGGGAATACCAGACCACCTGACCTGCCTCCTGAGAAATCTGTATGCAGGTCAAGAAGCAACAGTTAGAACTGGACAGGGAACAACAGACTGGTTCCAAATTGGGAAAGGAGTACACCAAGGCTGTATATTGTCACCCTGCTTATTTAACTTCTATGCAGAGTACATCATGCAAAATGCTGGGCTGGATAAAGCACAGCTGGAATCAAGATTGCCAGGAGAAATATCAATAACCTCAGATATGCAGATGACACCACCCTTATGGCAGAAAGCAAAGAAGAACTAAAGAGCCTCTTGATGAAAGTGAAAGAGGAGAGTGAAAAAGCTGGCTTAAAACTCAACATTCAAAAAATGAAGATCATGGCATCTGGTCCCATCACTTCATGGCAAATAGATGGGAAACAATGGAAATAGTGAGAGACTTTATTTGGGGGGGCTCCAAAATCACTGTAGATGGTCAGTGCAGCCATGAAATTAAAAGACACTTGCTCCTTGGAAGGAAAGCTATGATCACCTAGACAGCTTATTAAAAAGCAGAGACATTACTTTGCCAACTAAGGTCCATCTAGTCAAAGCTATGGTTCTTCCAATAGTCATGTATGAATGTGAGAGTTGGACTATAAAGAAAGCTGAGCACCAAAGAATTGATGCTTTTGAACTGTGGTGTTGGAGAAGACTCTTGAGAGTCCCTTGGACTGCAAGGAGATCCAACTAGTCCATCCTAAAGGAAATCAGTCCTGATACTGGGAAAGGTGGGAGGAGAAGGGGATGATGGAGAATGAGATGGTTGGATGGCATCACTGACTCAATGGACATGAGTTTGAGTAAGCTCCGGGAGTTGGTGATGGACAGGGAGGCCTGGTGTGCTGCAGTCCATGGGGTTGCAAAGAGTCAGACATGATTAAGAGACTGAACTGAACTGATACTGTTTTTAAGATATTACACTAATGCACACTTTACAGTGTATGTGTACTTGCTTAGTCACTCAATCATGTCCAACTCTGCGACCCTATCAATAGTAGCCCACCAGCCTCCTCTGTCTATGGGATTTTCCAGACAAGAATACTGGAGTGGGCTCACCACTATTATTCAACATAGTTTTGGAAGTCCTAGCTACAGCAATCAGAAAAGAAAAAGAAATAAAAGGAATCCAGATCAGAAAAGAAGAAGAAAAGCTCTCACTGTTTGCAGATGACATGATAAGATGTATAGAAAACCCTAAAGATACTATCAGAAAATTACTAGAGCTAATCAGTGAATTTAGCAAAATTACAGGATACAAAATCAATACACAGAAATTATTTGCATTCCTATATACTAACAATGAAAAATCAGAAAAGATAATTAAGGAATCAACCCCATTCACCACTGCAACAAAAAGAATAAAATATATAGGAATAAACTTACCTAAGGAGACAAAAGAACTATATACAGAAAATTATCAGACACTAATGAAAGAACTCAAAGACGACATAAACAGATGTAGAGATATTACATGTTCCTGGGTAGGAAGAATCAATATTGTGAAAATGACTATACTTCCAAAGGCAATCTACAGATTCAATGTGATCCATATCAAATCACCAATGGCATTTTTCATAGAACTAGAACAAAAAATTTCACAATTCATATGGAAAAACAAAAGACCCCAAATAGATAAAGGAGTCTTGAGAAAGAAGAATGGAGCTGGAGGAATCAACCTTCCTGACTTCAGATTATACTACAAAGCTACAATCATTAAGACAGTATGGTACTGGCACAAAAACAGAAATATAGACCAATGGAACAAGATAGAATGTCCACAGATAAACCCACACACCTATTCATATCTTACTTTTGACAAAGGGGGCAAGAATATAGAATGGGGCAAAGACAGCTTCTTCAATAAGTGGTGCTGGGAAAACTGGACAGCTACATGTAAAAGAATGAACTTAGAACAATTCCTAACAACATACACAAAGATAAACTCAAAATGGATTAAAGACCTACATGTAAGGCCAGAAACTATAAAACTTCTAAGAGGAGAACATAGAATGCTCGATGACATAAATCAAGACAAGATCCTCTATGACCCACCTCCTAGAATAATGGAAATAAAAACAAAAGTAAACAAGTGGGACCTAATTAAACTTAAAAGCTTTTGCACAGCAAAGGAAACCACAATCAAGATGAAAAGACAACCCTCAGAATGGGAGAAAATAATAGCAAATGAAACAACTGACAAAGGATTAATTTCCAAAATATACAAGGAGCTAATACAACTCAATAACAGAAAAACAAACAACCCAATCAAAAAGTGGGAAAAATATCTAAACAGACATTTCTCCAAAGAAGACATACAGATGGCTAACAAACACATGAAAAGATGCTCAACATCACTCATTATTAGAGAAATGCAAATCAAAACTACAATGAGATATCACCTCATACCATCAGAATGACCATCATCAAAAAGTCTACAAATAATAAATGCTGGAGAGAGTGTGGAGAAAAGGGAATGCTCTTGCACTGTTGGTGGAAATGTAAATTGACACAGCCACTATGGAAGATGGTATGGAGATTGCTTTAAAAACTAAGAATAAAACCACTGTATGACCCAGCAGTCCCACTCCTAGACATATATCCTGAGGAAACAAAAATTGAAAAAGACACATATATCCCAATGTTCATTGCAGCACTATTTACAATAGCTAGAACATGGAAGCAACCTAGATGTCCATTGACAGGCAAATGGATAGAGAAGTTGTGGTACATATACACAATGGAATTTAACTCAGTCATAAAAAGGAATGCATTTGAGTCAGTTCTGATGAGGTGGATGAACCTAGAGCCTATTATACAGAGTGAAGTAAGTCAGAAAGAGAAAGATAAATATCATATACTAAAGCATATATATGGAATCTAGAAATATGGTACTGAAGAATTTATTTGCAGGGCAGCAATGGAGAAACAGACATGGAGAATGGACTTAGGCACGCAGGGAGAGGGGAGGAGAGGGTGAGATGTATGGAGAGACTAACATGGAAGCTTACACTACCATATGTAAAATAGACAGCCAATGGGAATTTGCTGTGTGTCTGAAGGAACTCAAACAGGGGCTCTGTATCAACCTGAAAGAGTGGGATGGGGAGGGAGATAGGAGGGAGATTCAAGAGGGAGGAAACATATGGCTGATACATGTTGAGGTTTGACAGAAAACAAAATTCTGTAAAGCAATTATCCTTCAATTAAAGAATAAATAAAATAAATTAATTAAAAAAAATACTGGAGTGGGTTGCCATGCCTTCCTCCAGGGGATCTTCCCAACCTAGGGACTGAACCTGTGGCTTCTGCATTGCAGGGGATTTTTTACCATCAGCGCCACCCAGGAAGCCCTTTATAGTGTACAGAATAAACGTAAACACAACTTGTACACTGGGAACCAAAAAATTCACGTGACTCACTTTATTGTGATATTTGCTTTGTTGTAGTGCCCTGGAACAGAACCTGCAATATCTCCAAGATGCGCCTGGACTGGAAAATGTCCATCTCACTATCTTGGTCTGATTACACAGTGATGAGAACCAGAGAAACATCTTACCAGAATGGGTGGTGCCTCAGTGACCGGAAGCCAGGGATTGCTTCCCAAACCACTTGAATTTGAGGGGAAAAAAGTGACCTTTAGAAGCTCCCAGTGGAGTGGTTGGGAATGAAAACAGAACCAAGTGCATGAGCTCCGCCCCTTCCCAAATGAGGGACCAGGCAGGTCTGCAATCCTGGCCTCTAGCTAGGGCCTAGCTGTCCTGGTCAGACCTGACTTTTACTAGGTTCAACCAAGGGGTCCTGAGGAGCCCTAGAGACCTTCATTCCAGCCCCAGCCCTGCCACCCATGTGCTGCGTGACGTTTGGGCCCCATGCAGCACCTCTCTGAGCCCCACTTTGCATCTGTCACTGAAGACATAGCGCCAGTCTAGTGCACATATTTGCTGTATGGTCAGGTGAGGGAACGAGTGTGCAGGCCCAAGATGAGGGGAGCCTGATGTTCCAGCTTCTATTTCAGACTTTCTGAATTCTAACTCAATTTTAACACCTTCTGACCAGGAGATGCTGGGCAGCTCTTAGCCTCTCTGAGCCTCAGGTGGTATGAGTCAATGAAGACTGTTGGGACGTGAGCAAAATAGTACACAGGAGCCAAAGCCAGTACCAAGCCCACAGCAAGTGTCAGTAAACCCCAGAAAACTCTCCACCCTCAGGTGAGGGCAGTGGGTTATCTGGTCAGTAGCAGTCAGACTGGCTTCCGATGGAGAAGGCAATGACTACATGATGTGGCCGGGAACCCTGAAAGCCGCTCCCACCAGTCCTCCCAGCTGGCCATCATCTCCAGAGTGTAACCCCTGGGCCTGCAGCATCTTAGGGTCGTACAGCTGGTTGGGTGGTAGGGCAGGCATATGAGTTCTCTCACCAGATACTGAGACGGTGTCATCCCTATGATCCCAGGGCCCCTGCTCCCCTGGGGAGCTCAAAACACTTAGCTTCAGCAGCAGTGACCTACCTTGAACCCTGAGACAATATCGCTCAGCCGTCTCCTTGGCCACCTGCCCCCACATCGCCTGGCACTGGAGTAGACAGAAGAAAGCTCCTCATCACAGAGTCAGGGCTGGTCTCGTCCTTGGCCTGCAGCGCCCACCCCTCTCCTCAGAGCTCAGCATGATCCACCACAGTCTGATCACTTCTTCCAGCCTGCTCAGGGACACTGACCCTCTCCTGTTTCTATCCAGCCCTGCTGCCATCCAAAAGGGGCCATGCAGTCCCCATGGGAGCCCATCACAGGGGTCATGAGCCAGCTTGAGCCTGTGTCCCTTCCATGGGACCCTCCTAGCAGCCACCGGGATGGCTTACTCACTCCGGTGCCAGCCACATGGTCCCTCCAGGCTCTGAGGGGCTGGGCACTAGGGAATGGGGGCTGGCTGCCTTTGTCCCCCAAGACCACTGTGCTAAGAGTGTCATCCCAAGTACCCAGAGCTTCCCTAACACCTCTGGTGAGTCGTTCATCGGGCAAATCGGTGACACTTCCTTGGAAGCCAGCTACCTTTGGCATAGACCCTCCCTAGAGGGCTAATTTTCATCATTTCCCTCCTTCCCTTCCTTCCTCCTTCTTCATTCAGCAAATACTCGGAGCACCTCCTCTAATCACAAGCTGTGTCAGGCACGGGGGCAGAGAGACAAAGCAGGTTCGGCCCCCACCCGTCCCCCTCCAGGGCTTCACGGAGCCATGATGGGGGCACCTGTCCGCAGTTACAAGACCGCAGGGCATCCCTGATGGAGAGAGCCCACACCTTGGCCCATGTTTCCCTCAGCCTGCTTTACACTCTTAGGCCTTTCTCCACCCCTTTTGGGGCTGCCTTTACTCACGTTCTCTCATTGCATCAGCAGGATGCTTTGGGTTCTGACAGAGAACCCACCTTTAGCTAAATTAAGGACAGCAGGCTTCTAGTGGAAGGACACTGAGTAGCTCCAGGCTCCCAGGGAAGGTCAGAGCACTGGCTGAGAAAGGACAGAATGCGTGCGCTCAAGGTTCTGAGGTGACGCAGCCAGTCAGCCAGGTCCAGGGTGGGTGACATGTGCCCATCTGCCTGGTCAGGGAAGGACAGGGCACCTTGACAACAAGATGACCCACAGCTGGGGGAGGTAATTCCTCCAAGATCACCAAGTGTCAGTTAAGAGTAAGGCGGCAGTGGCAGTGGGGCGGGGTAGGGGAGGACCTCCCTGCTGTTTCAGTGGCTAAGACTCTGCGTTCCCATTGTGGGCGTGCCCAGGTTCAATCCCTGGCCAGGGAACTAGATCCCACATGCTGCAACTAAACATCTGAATGCTGCAATGAAGATAAGGATCCCGAAGACCTGCTGCAGCCAAACAGATAAATATTTTTAAAAGGTATGTTATTAAAAAAAGAAGAAGAAGGGGGAAGGGCCGCCAGCTAGGTGACCAGAAAGCAGCAGTGATCACTCCAGTCTCCCTTCTCTCCCCACTCGCTGGCACCACTGTGTCGACCCCACAGCTCCCTGGCTGCAGGGTTAAGTGAGAACCCCTCAGGGCCCAGCCACGACCGTTCAGGCACACTGGGGTCCTCACCTCTCCCTTCCCACCCCAGGTTGTCTCCTCCCTGGGTGACAGCAGCCTGGAACACCCTTCCTCTCCTTCTCCACATGAAGAACTCCTACCTACCCTGCAAGACCCAGTTCAGTTGTACCCCCTCCTGAAAGATGCCTCTTGCCAGCCTGAGGCTCCTCCCTCAGCCTGGCGGGAGCTCCTGCAGGTGGGGCTCACCTCTGCCTGGAGGCTGCCCTCGCTGCACCAGCCTCAGGAGCTAAGGAGCCATCTGTCCCCTTGGCAGAGCCCCTGATGCCCTCCCCACCACCCCCATGTCCTCCCTGTACCCAGCACAGGGCCGGCTGAGATTTGTGAAATTGCCTGACTGCTGAGGCTTTCAGAGTCTGTGATTAAGCCTTGCCCTGGGGCTGGCCTGTCCTGGGTCCTCTGGCTTCCCTCCTCCTACCTTCACCCAGTTAATGTCTCCGTTCAGCCTGGAAACATTTTCTTAAAGACAAAAAATAAATAAATAAAATCATAGGTTAACAGTCTCAAGCAATAAAAGAGCAGATGACGTTGTGTGGGCAACTTCCCAGAGGACACAGAACACACGTCTCCTGAGTGGGTGGCCTTATAAGGGCAGGTTCAGGAGGAGAATGGGCAGGAGGCAGAGCCACCCGCCAGGAGACAGGGAGGTGGGGGTGGGTGCCCCATCGCTGGGCTGGGAGTGGGGCCAGCAGGGGTGCTGGCGAGGACCCAGCTCCGCAGGAAGAGCTGGACACGCACCATCTCCAGAGGCCCTGCTTGGGCCAAAGCCCGCCTGTCCTTCCGCCTGCCCTGCCAGCAGCAGCAGCCCAGACACTGACCGCTCACAGCCAGCTGCCACGCTGACCCACACCACCAGCCTGGCACCCAGAACCCTCCCACCCCAGGATGGGCCATGGCTCATTTTCCTGCCCAGCTCCCCGCACTCATGGGCCAGCAGGTCCTGGCTCCCAGCTGGCATGCAGTAAAGCTTTGTTGGGTAGAATTATTATTAAGTGAATGGCTGTTTAATGGTAGTTTGCGCTCATCAGCTAGGCTATAGCCCCTGGAACACAGGTAGGGCCTTCTTCGGGAGACCAGCACACAGCTAAGTGGGTGCTTAAGAAAGAACTTGGTGCTGGGGGGGCCTCTGCCTTTGAGTCGAGCTGAGCCATCAGTTCTTACCTCACTCAGGGTTACCTTGTCCCAAGCAGGAAGGCACGCGTGCTCCACAACTGTTCCAGAGAATGCCTGGGATGGGGCTTCATTTCCCACCCCCCACCCCAACTCCAGGACAGTGAGGTGGGGCAGCTATAAGAGAGAGAGGCTTCCCTGGCGGTCCAGTGGTTAAGACTGTGTTCTCAATGCAGAGGGCCTGGGTTTGATCCCTCGTCAGGGAACTAGATTCCATATGGCACAACTAAGACCCAGTACAACTAAAAATAAACAAGTGATAGAGAGGAAGAGAGAGAGTGGTGGGGGTGGGGAGGCCTTTCTAGGAGATTCCCCATTGTCTAAGTGTTCATCTGAACTCAGCATGTCTGAGAACAAAGCCCTCACCTTGGTGTGGGAAGGCTGGGAGTTGTGTGCCAGGCGACCCTGTCCTGAGGAAAGGGCTCTGGAAGCCTCCCCCAGCACCCCCAAAAGCCCCAAATCCTCCTCTAAGTGAGTCTTAAAAGAGACAGAATGAATGGTCAAATAAGGTGAAAACTGGGGGAGCCACCCCATCCCTCAGCTGCCTCTTACTTGGCCTGCTGCTGCTGCTGCTAAGTCTCTTCAGTCATGTCCAACTCTGTGCGACCCAATAGACGGCAGCCCTCCAGGCTCCCCCATCCCTGGGATTCTCCAGGCAAGAACACTGGAGTGGGTTGCCATTTCCTTCTCCAATGCATGAAAGTGAGAAGTGAAAGTGAAGTCACTCAGTCATGTCCGACTCTTCGAAACCCCATGGACTGCAGCCTACCAGGCTCCTCCGTCCATGGGATTTTCCAGGCAAGAGGACTGGAGTGGGTTGTCATTGCCTTCTCCAAACTGAGACTACCAGAGGCCTTTCCCCTGACAGCAAGATGGTGATAAAACTTTAACTATAGCCATTTCCTTCTCCAATGCATGAAAGTGAAAATAGAAAGTGAAGTCGCTCAGTCATGTCCGACTCTTCGCAACCCCATGGACTGCAGCCTACCAGGCTCCTCCATCCATGGGATTTTCCAGGCAAGAGTACTGGAGTGGGGTGCCACCACCTTCTCCATTACTTGGCCTGAAGCTTATCATTTATGAGCCACTATTCACGAGGGAAGCCTCGTTCTGGCCCTAAATCCTCTTATAAAAGGCAAAGAGTATTTCTCTGCAGGGGCTGACAATCACCTGTCTAGTCAGTAGCTAAGACACTAGAACAGGGCAGCAAGGGGTCAGATGGGGTCAGAGGCAGGGAGGAAGTGGGAAGTAAGGTGCCCAGAGGGGAGGAGGCCCCAGGAAGAGGAAGCTCTTGAGTCCTCCAGGGATCCCCAGAGGCCACCTGTGCCCAGAGGGCGTGTCCTCCTCCACTGCCCCTGAGGGGAAGGGTCAGGGCCAAGAGGAGCCTCTGGCAGCCTCTCAGCTGGCACTGCTCTGGGTACCAGGAGAATATTGTCAGCTGTAGAAGGCGGACTCAAGTTGAAGCTATAGCCCCAGAGGCCCCTGTTAGAGGCAAGAGGGGAGCAGAGCCAGCTGTGTGGGCCTGAGCCTGCTGAGGGCCTTGCTTCACCTGAGACCCTGACCCCTGGGTAAGGCCTGCCCCACTGTCATTCTGTTCCAAGATAGAAATGCTCTTTGTGTAAAGAGTTATGCAAACCATAACAAAACCCCCTTATGTGACTGCCCGAAATTCCACCAGTAGTCACATATTATTTGGGGTTAATCACTGCCCCCTGTGTGGGACTGAATAATGGTCCCCCAAAGGTGTCCATGTTCTAATCCTTGGAGTTAACTACTTTACATGGTGCCAGAGACTTTGCAGCTGTGATTACGGATTCTGAGGTGGGAGATTAGGCTGGATTATCCAGGCGGGCCCAACATAATCACAAAGGTCCTTACGAGAAGGAGGCAGAAGGGTCAGCTAGTTAGAGGGCATACGTCTCCCTGGGAAGGGAACGCACAAAGAACTTGGGGTTTCAGCCTGAAATAGTTTCTGAGGGCCTCCCCACCCCACATTGCACCCTCCCCACAGTCAGGTTCTTCAAACTGCTGGCCCGGGGTCTCTGAGGGAACATGGTGGGGACCCAAAAGAGGAGACAGAGTGTGTGGGGACAGAAGTAGAAGCAAAGCCTCAGGGAGAGCTTACTTCATTCTGCATCTCTGGGTCAGAATGGTCCCCTCAGGGGACTCCACCATCGCCTGGCTTCCTCTCCAAGGGTCATGTTGTCTAGACTCTGGTTTCAGATGGCTGAATGTGCCATCTGCTGCTGTTCCAAGGAGCCACCAATGACCCTTTCTATTAGTTGTAGAGACTGTTTCTCTCCCACAGTGCTCTGCTCTGGCCCTCTTCTTAAATCCTGCTAAGAGGCTAAGTCACTGGGGGTGAAGTTCTCCCAGGTTTTCTGACTTTGATTATAAATGCTGGAGATTTTTTAACCATAACAATAATGAGAAGGATGACAGAATAAAGGTAGTAGTGATTATAGAACAAAGTAGGGCATAAGTATGAATAAATAAGTAAATAGCTACTAGATACCATGTCATAAGCTTCCTGTGCATTCTCCTGTTTAATCATTCCAATTGGGAAGTTTTAGTATCCATATTTTATGGGTAAGGAACTGAGGCACAGAGAGGTTAAGACTTTCAAAAGGTCACACAGCTAGTTAGTAACAGGGCTGCAGTTTCAGCCCAAATTTGACTTCAGAGCCCATGCCTTTAACTATGACACTATTCTACCTCCTAAAACAAAATGTAAACTAACAATGTGCCCATTGATGTTTCATGTGTAATCAAACCATAGTTTCTAGGGATGGGAAGGTTTGGGGCAGATGGGAGAAGGATGGGGGAGTAACACAGGGGAAGGCACTGCAATGTGGGGGAGGGGCCAGCCAACCGGTCACCTCTAATCAAGGGGACTGAATAAAGCAGCAGACTAAGGCAGATTACCTCAATCAAAACAGAAATAACTTTGGATGTAACATTGCATCTTAGAATTGAATTTTAATTTTCCTGTCTTTTCCAAATGCAGTTATTTTTTTTTTACTAACTTTATGCCATCTCACGGATTTCTCAAATAGTTTTATATTGCCTGCAAGTTATTTAAAGCAAAATTTTAAGGGCAAAGAATATTTTTAATGTAATTTCAAGTTGGCAGGCCCTGAGGCTTAGTGGAAAGTACTCAGGGACTGGATGGACCTCAGAAGTCCTGGGTTCTGTTTAGGCCTGCTAAGGTTCTCACTGCATGTTCAAACAAGATTTTATTTGTCTTTTCATAGGCCTCAGCCCTAGGTCCAGCCCTGTTTGTTGGGTGGAGGGGGCTGAGAGATTTCAGTTCTGCACTAATTGCTCCAGGTCAGTGCTCAGGGCAACTGGGAAGGACAGAGGCATCAGTGTACTGTCCTCTGACCTCTACTTGCCTGTCATGGGCAGCCCCAGCAATTTGTCCCCTCAGTCCCTAGGGACCTCCAGGAGATAGGCCTGGGATGACTGAAGACAACTCTGGTCCCAATCCCCAAGTCAGCAAAAACTGACATAGGGTCACAGACTATGAAAGCAGAAGCCAGACACACTGGCCATGGGCCCATTACATTGACTAAAAATCCCCCAAGATATTGGCATAAAAATAGACACACAGATCAATGGGACAGACTAGAGAGCCGGGAAATAAACCCACACATACATGTGGTCAGTTAATTTACAATCAAGGAGCCAAGAATATACAATGAGGAGAAGACAGTGTCTTCAATGACACCCTTATGATACCACTCTTATAGCAAAAAGCGAAGAGGAACTAAAGAGCCTGTTGATGAAGGTGAAAGAGAAGAGTGAAAAGCTGGCTTAAAATTGAACATTCAAAAAATAAAGATCATGGCATCTGGTCCCATCCCTTCATGGCAAACAGATGGGGAAACAATGGAAACAGTGACAGACTTTACTTTCTTGGGCTTCAAAATCACTACAGATGGTGACTGCAGCCATGAAATTAAAAGATGCTTGCTCCTTGTGAGAAAAGCTATATCAAACCTAAACAGCATATTAAAAAGCAGAGACATTCTTTGCCAACAAACGTCCATCTAGTCAAAGCTATGGTTTTTCCAGTAGTCATGTAAGGATGTAAGAGTTGGACCATAAAGAAGGCTGAGCACTTAAGAATTGATGCTTTTGAACTGTGGCATTGGATAAGACTCTTGAGAGTCCCTTGGACTGCAAGGAGATCCAACCAGTCCATCCTAAAGGAAATCAGTCCTGAATATTCACTGGAAGGACTGATGCTGAAGCTGAAGCTCCAATACTTCGGCCACCTAATGCAAAGAACTGACTCATTAGAAAAGACCCTGATGCTGGGAAAGATTGAGGGCAGGAGGAGAAGGGAACAACAGAGGACAAGACAGTTGGATGGCATCACCTACTCAATGGACATGAGTTTGAGCAAGCTCCAGGAGTTGGTGATGGACAGGGAAGCCTGGTGTGCTGCAGTCCATGGGGTCGCAGAGAGTCAGACATGACTGAGCGACTGAACAGCAACAGCTCTTCAGTGAATGGTGCTGTGAAAACCGGGCTGCTGCTGCTGCTAAGTCGCTTCAGTCATGGCCGACTCTGTGCGACCCCATAGACAGCAGCCCACCAGGCTCCCCCATCCCTGGGATTCTCCAGGCAAGAACACTGGAGTGGGTTGCCATTTCCTTCTCCAATGCATGAAAGTGAAAATTGAAAGTGAAGTCGCTCAGTCATGTCCGACTCTTCAAGACCCCATGGACTGCAGCCCACCAAGCTCCTCTACCCATGGGATTTTCCAGGCAAGAGTACTGGAGTGGGGTGCCATCGCCTTCTCTGTGAAAACTGGGCAGCTGTATGCAAAAGAATAAAACCCCACCACTACCTCACACCACACACAAAAATTAACTCAAGGGAATTAAAGACTTGAATGTTAGATATGAAACCATGAAACTCCCAGAAGAAAACATCAGCAGTAAGCTCCTTGACATCAGTCTGGGTGAGGACTTTTTAAATCTGACACCCAAAGCAAATGCAACAAAAGCAAAAGTAAGCAAGTGCAACTACATCAAACTATTATAAAAAGCTCTGTTCAGCAAAGGAAACCATCAACAGAGTGAAAGGGCAGCCTACATAATGAGAGAAAATATTTGCAAATCATATATCTGATAAGGAGCTAATATCCAAAATAGATAAAGGACTCATTCAGGGACTTCCCTTGTGGTCCAGTGGTTAAGATTCTGAGCTTCCACCACAGAGGGTACGGTTGGATCCTTGGTTGGGGAGTTAAGATCCTGCATGCTCCATGGTATGGCCAAAAAATAATAAAAAATTTAAAGTAATATGTAGAAAAAGAACTCATAAAGTCAGCAGCAAACAAAAACCCAAAAAACAAAAACAAAATACCTACACAATCTGATTCTAAAATGGGAAGATCTAAATAGAGTTTTTCCCAAAGAAGACATACAGAAGGCCAATATGCATATGAAAACATCATTAATTATTAGGGAAATATAAATCAAAACCACAATGAGATGCCATCTCACACCTATCAGAATGACTAGCATCAAAATGACAAGAAATCACAAGTGTTTGTGAGGATATGGAGAAAAGGGAACCCTCATGCACACTGTGGGAATAGAAGTTGGTGCAGCCATTATGGAAAACAGGAAGATGGTGTGGAGGTTCCTCCAAAAATTAAAAATAGAGCTACCATATGAGCCAGCAATTCCACTTCTGGATATTATCTGAAGAAAATGAAAACACTAACTTGAAAAGGTATATCTGCACCCCAAAGGTTCACTGCCACATTATTAGAAACCACCAAGACAATGGCAACAGCCTAAGTGCCTAGTGACGGGTGCATGGGTAAAGAGACTCTGGTGTGTATACAATGGATATTATTCAGCCCTAAGGAAGAATGAGATCTTGCCATTTGTGATAACATGGATGGGCCTTGAAGGCATTATGCTACGTGGAACAAATCAGACACAGAAAGACAAATACTGTATGATCTTTCTTATACGTGGACTACTAAACAAAAACAAGCTCACAGATACAAAGAATAGATAGTGGTTGCCAGAGGTGGGGGATGGGAGAGGGGGGAAATGAATGAAGAGGGTCAACAATATAACCAAAACAGCGATTTAAAAAATAAAAAGGAAAATGTAAGAATCTCCAGAGAGCTTCTTATAAAAACAAAACAGATTCCTGCGGGCTGCCAAGATGGACTTTCTGAATCAGATTATCCAGGAGTGGGGCTTTGGACATTTTAACAAACTCCCCAGGGCACTCTTATGGATAGCAGTCAGGTCCAGTCACTCCACTTTCCCTGGGGAAACTTAAGCCCAAACAGGCCTTGAGCCAGTCATCAGCAGAACCAAAATCAGAATTAGGTCCTCTCACCCACAGTTAGATATCCTTTCCACACCAAGACCAGAAACCAGGACCCAAAGAACTACACAATATTTATTTGTTTTAATTTTTGTAAAGTTACTAATGCCCATAGTTTAAAGAATCACATACAGATCATTTTACAAGGCTTATATGAAAACACGCAGCTCATCACCTATGCACCCCATCTGGCCCTCCTCACAAGGAGCCACTTTCAAATCTTTAAGCTGCTTCTCCTGATACTGAAGGAAACTGGAATGTCATCCCAAAATATGCCTCTTTGACATAATTCTGCTCAGTTGCATCCAACTCTTTGTGGCCCCACAGACTGTAGCCCCCCAGTCTCCTCTCTCCACAGGAATTCTCCAGATAAGAATACTGAAACAGGTTGCCATTTCCTTTTCCAGGGGGTCTTCCCAACCCAGGGATTGAACCTGTGTCTCCTGCATCTCCTGCATTGTCAGGTGGATTCTTTACCACTAAGCCATCTGGGAAACCCTTGACATAACTGAGCTGAAGGCAATTAAGCAGAAAATGCAAGAAAAGTTCTCTCTTCCCTTGCCCTCTTTTCTGCCTTGAGGCAGGATATACATTCTTTTCTGGAGACAGATTCTTGTCAGCCCAGCAGTGCACCAGGGAACCTGCAAATAAATCTTACTCCATTAGTTCCCTCCCTGCAGTTTGCCACCCTTGGAAGCTTGAAACTGTTTTCCTTTGTCCTGTCATTTCTCTACAAATGTATTGTTGTTTGTTTAAAATGCTATATAAAGTGAAAGTCACTTAATCGTGTCCAACTCTTTGCAACCCCATGGACTATACAGTCCACGGAATTCTCCAGGCCAGAATACTGGAGTAGGCAGCCTTTCCTTTCTCCAGGGGATCTTCCCCAGCCAGAGGTCTAAACTGCTATCTTGGGTTACTCCATTGAAGTTTCTTGGGCACGATGCATGGCCACCTGCATTAATACATTTTGGGTTTTCTCTTGTTAACCTGTATTTTTGTTAAAGAGCCCCTGTGAAGCTCTCAGAGGGAAAGTTTTGCCTCCTCTACAGTATTTACTCCCACTCTCGGCATCGTGTGCATTTTTACAATAAACATGCCCTGCTTTGTTATTCTCATGCAGTCTTCATGATACAGTCAGGATGGATTGCCAGGTCTGGGTCAGGACCAGGATGCACAGACACTGCTAGGTGCCCTGGGGGGTCACTGGGCACAGGCCACCAGCTCCTCCAGGGCTTGCTCGCGGCGGTTGCCATGGACCAGCAGCACTTCCTTGATACGGTCCTGCTGGAAGCCCATATCGCTGAACTGCTCCGAGAGGCGCAGGAACTCCCCTGCCTGAGGAAGAGGAGGCAGAGAGGGCGTGGGGGGCACTGGGAGCCGGGGCCTCTGGCCTGGGCAGTCCCCTCCCAAGCACCCACTCTACATACCCCCAGAAAGCCGTGACCCCACAGGCCAGGTGAGCCTGGTCCTGGCCAGCACCTATGGTTTTCCTGTATCTCAATGACAGGAGGTGACATGGGCTCAAACCTCACTTCCTGTGCCAAGGAAGGAGGCCCCAGCCCAGCTGCTGGCTCTCTCTGTCTTGGCTTTACTTCCCCTCTCCCACTCCCTCCTGACTCCCTGTGCTCATGCCCTGCACTGGGGCAGGAAGAGAAGGCTGCACACTGGTGCCCAGAGGATGCCCAGCACGGGGTCTCTGTCCAGGGCCCAAACCCTCACACAGCACAGCTTCTGCCTGCCTCCTCTGACCCCACTGCTCAAAACTTCCCTTCCTCTCCCCCCACCCCTCGGCATCCCTCCCACCCCACCATCCCTCCCACAGTCTCCAGGAAGTCTGCTCTGCCTTGACCAACTGCCAACTCTGGACAGGTCACATTCACTGGGCACTCAGAATGTCCTCCTAACTGGGGCCACAACCTCAAGCCTTCTGGGTGGCAAACTCCCTGAAGAGAGTTCAAGCATCATCGTGCTACCTGCCTGGCTCCTGTCTGGGTGTCCGACAAAGAGGAGCCAGTCAATATTTGCTGTGTTGATTCAGCTATAAAGCTCTACCCAGGTGGTGTTAGTGGTAAAGAACCCGCCTGCCAGTGCAAGAGATATAAGAGATGCAGGTTCAATCCCTGGGTTGGGAAGATCCCCTGGAGGAGCTCATGGCAATCCACTCCAGTATTCTTGCCTGGAGAATCCCATGGACAGAGGAGCCTGGCGGGCTGCAGTCCACAGGGTCTCACAGAGTCGGACACAACTGAAGCGAGTTGGCACAAAGCTCTGCTCCCTGTTTCCTCCCCACCCCTTCCCCTTTGGTCCTCTTGGCTTCTCCATGTCTCAGCTCCCTAGGCTGTCTCCTTCTCCCCGGGGCTCAGCAAGCAGGCTGTCTCCTGAGGCCCCCAGGTGGCCTCTGGTGCTGGTCGGCCACTGCATGTCAGGCCTGCATGGGTGCCCCACCCGCCCCTCGCTGGGGCCCGGGCAAGAGGCTCTGCTTACCTGGCTCTCAGAGAACTGGAACATCTCCATGGCCTCATCCACCAGCCCCTCCTCATAGCCCTGTCGCAGCAGCCGGTCACAGGCGCTAAGGTAGCTGAGAAACTGGGCAGGAAGGGGCACAGAGGAAAGGACAGTAAGAGCAATGCCTAGGACAGCAGGTGCAGTGGAAGAGGCACCCAAGGGCCTCAGGAGGGCTGAGCTCAGGGCCAGGCTGACTGGGCAACCAGCCATACACAGCATGGGCCCAGAGATCCACGAGCCAGCGGAAGAGGGTCAGAGGCCTCCCCAGGGACAGGTGGACAGCAAAGCCTCACCAGCTGTCCAAGCTGGGGGCTGGAGTCCAGGAAGAGAGCTGCCGGGGCGGGTCAAGGTGTTCCCAGAACCTAAGTGGGGAACAGGCCAGGCCTCAAACACAGGTGTCTACCCAACATCCACCCAGCCTGCTCACCCTCCCTGGTGAGCACCCACCTGTGTGAGGGTGCCTCCTTTTCCACCCACCCCGTGCACCCCCACACTCCCTCCAGACACATAATATCTTTGCGATCCAGGAATCCACAGGCCCCACCCCAGAGCAGTGTTGCGCCAAGGCTGGAAGGGGAGAGGACAGCCAAGGGCCCACAGGGCCGAGCACCTCTTCCAGCCACTCCCTGCTTATTCACCAGGGGCTGCTTTTGCCCTCAGGATAAAGTTCTGCCTTCCAACCCCACTTTCAAAGACCTGCTCGCTCTGTCAGCACCCTTGGCTGCTTCCCTCGGCACCCCCAGACTCCTGCCCATCCAGCTCCAAGGCCAAAGCCAGCCTTACTCCTCTGCCCTGGGCAGGCTCTCCCTACCCCCACTCCCACCTCCGTCTCCACCAGGTGTCTCCACAGCACTCAAGGCTTCCCCACACCTACAGCTCTGTAACTGCCTAGTACCTTTCTCAGCTTTCTCATCCACCAAGTTTTTGTCCCACAGGAGGACACCACTAGGTCCCAGCCTCCACCATGGCAGGCAGGCAGAAGGAGCTCAATAAATGTAAGCTGTGTTTATAAACTAAATTAAGAACTACCTTCCGGGAGCTCATAGCTCCTTGGGGGAGATAAACCAGATACAGGAAAACATGAGTGCCAGGCAAATCAAAGCAGGATTTACAGGGAATTGGTGCCAAATGAAGGCTCCAGACAATTAAAGTACGGGTACGAGTAGAGGAGAAGCAAGTCGGATTTCTGCAGACCTTCGGAACAGAGCAGAAAACAGACCACATAGACTAATGGCTTTCAGACTGTTCCAGCCTGTGAACTGCCCAAGCACCAGGGGGCTTCAACAGTAACAGGGGGAGGTTGCAGTTGCTCTGGGAGAACTGGGGGCAAGAGGTAGAGGGAGCCCAGAGCGGGGGCCCTCACCCCAGGAACCTTGCTCTGGGCACATTTTGAAAACCAACCAACTCAGCTTTCCAGGCAGGGTGGACCAGGGTCCCAGGACTAGGGCCCAGACCACCTGATTTCTTGGCCAGTGCCTTGTCCATGGGTCCCGCCGCTAGAGGAGGAACTTTGAGCTGGCTTGCAAGTAGACAGAGTTTCCGAAGGTCTGTTCCGCTACAGCAAGAGTTCTCAGCCTCAGTGCCGACTGTAGCTACCTGGGAGCTTTAAAACTACGGTGCCTCAACAATAAATTCTGGAGAGGGTGTGGAGAAGGTAACCCTCCTACACTGTTGGTGGGAATGTAAATTGGTAGAGACACTGTGGAGAACAGTATGGAGATTCCTTAAAAAAAACTAAAAATAGAGCTACCATATGAGCCTGCAATCCCATTCTTGGGCATATATCCAGAGAAAAACGTGGTCAAAAAGGATACATGCCCTCCAATGTTCATTGCAGCACTGTTTACAATGGCCAAGACATGAAAGCAACCTAAATGTCCGCCGACAGAGGAATGGATAAAAAAGGATGTGGTACATGTATACAATAGAATATTACTCAGCCATTAAACAGAATGAAATAATGCCATCTGCAGCACCACGGATGGAACTAGAGATTGTCATACGGTGAAGTAAGTTAGAGAGAGAAGGAGAAACATCCTATGACATCCCTTATATGTGAAAAACAAATGAACTTACAAAACAGACTCACAGTCTTAGAGTGAACTTATGATTACTAGAGGGGCAGAAGCATTGAGGAAGGAACAGTTAGGGAGTTTGGGGATGGTCACACTGATATATTTAAAATGGATAATCAACAAAAACCTACTGTATAGCACATGGAATTCTGCTCAATGTTAGATGGCAGCCTGGATGGGAGGGGATTAGGTGGGAGAATGGATGCATGTATATGTACAACAGAGTCCCTTTGCTATCCACCTGAAACTATCATAACATTGTTAATCAGCTATACTCCAATACAAAATAAAAAGTTAACAAAACAAAACAATAGCAACAAAACACTGGTGTCTCTGTGCTGCTGCTGCTAAGTCACTTCAGTCGTGTCCGACTCTGTGCGACCCCATAGACAGCAGCCCACCAGGCTCCCCCGTCCCCGGGATTCTCCAGGCAAGAACACTGGAGTGGGTTGCCATTTCCTTCTCCAATGCATGAAAGTGAGAAGTGAAAGTGAAGTCGCTCAGTCGTATTGGACTCTTAGTGACCCCACGGACTGCAGCCCAGCAGGCTCCTCCGTCCACGGGATTTTCCAGGCAAGAGTACTGGAGGTGTCTCTGTATCACTCTCCATACCCTGCTGATGATGGTCACGTCCAGAGGCCCTGATATGACTGGTAGGGAGGAAGCCTGGCACTGGGATTTTTACAACTCTCCAGGTGATTCTTGTGTGCAGCCAAGGTTAAGGGTCTCTGACTCAGTCCAACCCAGTAGACCCAAGCCAGGCTGCGTATCAGAACCATCTGCAGATCTTTTAAAATGATAGGCCCCTGGGCCCACTCCAGATCTACTGACCCTGCAGAGTAGGTTCCGAGAATCTGCATTTGTAAGGATTCTGCTGCCTGGTCAGTAACTAGGCCTAGCTCAGGCTCCAGGGTGGGTGAGGATGTCACCTTCAGACCCCAGGATGGGACCCCTAGCAGTCGCTGGTCATAAACATATTCTACTCCATTCTGTGAATGGGGAAAATGAGGCTCACAGAGAGGCCATGATGTGTCTAGAGTCTAAGGGTAAGCCTGGGTCTGGTCTGCTGCTGCTGCTGCTAAGTCGCTTCAGTCATGCAAGAACACTGGAGTGGGTTGCCACTTCCTTCTCCAGTGCATGAAAGTGAAAAGTGAAAGTGAAGTCACCTAGTCGTGTCCAACTCTTCGTGACCCCACAGACTGCAGCCTACTAGGCTCCTCGGTCCATGGGATTTTCCAGGCAAGAGTACTGGAGTGGGTTGCCATTGCCTTCTCTGGTGTCTGGCCTATGGACCCTCAAAAGTGCCACCCATGCCTGTCCTGCAGGCAGTCAGTGGGCACATTGATCCTGGGGCAGGAAGGAAGGAGTGATGGACAAAGCTTAGGTTTTGTATTTCGTCCTCTCTCCCTAGTTTTTCCAAGTGCCCTGTCTCCATCACCCGATGCCCACCCTCCTGGACTATCTGCTGTTCATCTCTGACCAAAGACGATTTACTGTAGTATTTGTCTTTCATGGGGAGAAGGGATGTGAATCCAAAAGAGATGTTCAGTTAATGGGGGAACTTCACAGAACAGAGAGGAACACTAACGTGGTCGAGGAGATCAGGATAAAGTCATCCAATGGCCCTCAGGCCCAGACCTTCGAGCCTGGCCCCTGAATCGTCACTGGGAGAAGGCCCACCAGGCAGGTGGTCAGTCTATGTCTGGAAACACAGTGTTCCTGGTGCAGTGAGATTCTTCCAGCCCACCCAAAGGGAGGCCAGTGCTCTGTGCTGCCCCCAGCTAATTTTCAGGTCCCCACAGTGATGACCTGGGACCTCAGCCTTGTCACAGGGTCTGGAGGAGTTGGGGAGGCATGTCAGAGTCCCCACCATGGGCCTGGCCCCTCACGGTGCTTCTGGACTGCTTCCTGGCCAAGCAGCTGAAAGTGGAAGCAACTTTAAATCTACTCTTAAATCTCAGATCAACCTAAGGTGCTGCCCTGGAAGATTTTCACACAGAAAATGAGAGAAAAGCACAGTGTAACAAAATTCAGAACCACACCAGCCTGGCATCCACCCTGGTGCCACCACTGACTAATTATGTGAACCTCCCTGACCTCAGTTTCCTCATCTGCAAAGTGGGAACAGTAAAACCAACCTTGCAGAAATGAGAAGACCTAAATGAACACTCTCAGACTGAGGGACTGGCACAGAGGTGCTCGGTAAATATCAGCAGCACCCCTGCCATCTCCTCCATCATGTTAGCCACCATATGTGGGGCTCACCATGTTGCAAGCTTTCCTCTAGGACTGACGAACCGAGTAGAGCGGGAGCAGGAGAGGGTGGGAAAGAGGACGCACCCGCCTCCTCAGCCTGCAGCAGCGCATCCTGATCAGCCTCCTGTTTGAGCCACTCTCCCTCCGTCACTCCCTCACCCAGGAGCAGGCAGCTCCAGACCTCAGGGACTCAACACATGGCCACCATCAGTGACTAGGGAGAGGGCCTCCAGGTCCTCTGATGGTGGTGGGACAGAGACAGGAGAAAGAAATACATGCCATTCAATACCTGTGGCTCAGCTTTCCAACCACAAACAACCCTGGTGCGTAGAAAACAACACAAAAAGGGATGTAAAATTCAGCTGGGGGAAGAGGTTCAGATGATGATATTCAATGCCCACCTCCTGCCCCTGCTCACAGTCCTTTCATGCCTCCCTTCTGCTGTGGGGTCTTTGAGAAAATTCTCAGGCCAGCCTTCAAGACACCCTTAATCTTCCCTCTATTCCCCTTCCTGTCCTATCTCCCACCAGCCCACGTCATATATTCAGTGAGACTGTTGAATCAGGGCCTCCCAAGTCCTTCCTGCCTCTGCCTCTCAGCTGATACTGTTCCTCCTGCCTGGAAGATCATCCTTCTCCTTTCTTCAAATTCAGGTCTTACCCATCCTTAAACTACAGCTCAAGCCTTTATACCTTCATGAAGCCTTTCTCAATTACTGAAACCTCCCCATGGTAGATTAAGAACAGTCATATACTCTTCTTTGCAGCTTTTCCCATCAAGAGGCAGAGTCTATTTTTCCACCCTTTTAATCTGATCTGGTCTATGACATGCTTTGGCCAACAGTATAAGGCAGAAGTGACTATAATTTCAACCTCAAGAGACTTTGCATCTTCCACTCCTGTACTCTTGGGAACATGTGGGCTAGCATGCTGGAGACATGTGGTCCAGTTGACAAGTTTCACCAACCACTGGACTGAGATCAAGGTCATCCTAGACTATTCAGCTCTAGCTGGGTCACCAGACTGTAGCCACATGAGAGACCCTAGGTGAGACCTGCAAAAGAACTTCCTTGCTGACTCCACCCACACTGGCAACCCAGAGGCTCATGAGCAAACACATGGTTGTAGTATTAAGCCACTAAGTGTTGGGGTGACTGTCACGGCAATAGATAACTGAAACACCCCAGAATCATTCCTGTTCCTTCTGCTCCCAGGCATCTTCTCACCACACCTCTCTTTTGGCAGTTCAGGGGTTTTCACTCTCCTGCAGGTGTTCTCATATTCTTAGCTTGTATTGGGGGGGAAGGGGGTCAAGACTTGCTCCCAAATATTAGAGCAGCTTGGGGTGCTACCTATCCTTGTTATTACTGGTGTCTACTCTTCTTCCAATAGGAGCAGAGGACTTAAAAATGGAACCTGGTGTGGTAGACTCTGAGATATCCCCTCCAGATACACCTTCCTTGAAGTTCTTATTGCAGATGGTGGTAGCGGTGGTAGAAACCATCAGCTATCTGTCCCTTCAGGGGCTGCCTTAGCTGCAGAGATCACTTCTCTCAAGTCACCCTCTTTCTACCTCTGGCAACTCATTAAGGCAGAGGTATGAAGGCCTGACCATCTCATCTCCAATTAGGACAACTCCAAAGGGCCATATATGCTTCAGAGCTATGGGTTTGGCTGTCACTGGGTCTATAAAGTTCAACCTCTCCCTCTACCCATCCCTGCTTCTGTCCTCTCCCTTCCCCAGAAGTTGTTCCCAAAGGTCTCCTTAATAAATCTCCATATGCCAAACCCCACTGAAGTCTGAAAACCCAACCCACAACACTGGCTTCCCCATAGCTCCTAGCTGCACCTAAACACCAAGGAAGTGTCCAGCAAATACTTATGACTAGACTGATGGATGGGGAGATGGAAAGAGAGCGCGATGGATATGGGTGTGGATTAACTGTTGAGGGAAGTGGTCAGAGCTGTGCCATCCAATATGGTAGTTGTATGTGGCTATTTAATTTTTAATTTCATTTAATTATAATTAATAACAATTTTTAGTCATACTAGCCACATTCAAGTACATACAAGCCACATTCAAGTACATACTAGCCACATTCAAATACATACAAGCCACATATAGCTAGTGTTTACTATATTGGACAACACAGGAATAAAGCATCTCTCTGGTTGCAGAAAGTGTTATTGGGCAGCTCTGGAAAGGTTTGTGACTAGCCAAAGCTTCAGTCTTACTTTCGGGGCAGAGACTTGGACAGGAGTAGAATACTGAGACTCCCCAAGTAGGCATGGGGAGTCTTGCTAAACTCCCATGGAGATGGTAGCCTTAGGATCTAGAAAATTGATCAAAACCCACAATAATTAATTCGAAGCTGAAATTCTGCCTCCGAAGAAAAACACAAAATAACTTCAAGTTGAAGATAAAAACAATGTGGTCACTGACCCGACTCCAGTTCCACAGCACCCCAGCTCTGGGTCCCCCACTCACCTGGCTCAGGCTCTGTCGCCCCGTCTTCTGCAGAGCCACGATGGCCCTGTGCAGGGGGTACCCCAGGGCAACCACTGGCCCGATGAGGTCTTGCTCCTCCTGGCTCAGGGCAGACAGCAAGTCAGCAGAATCAGGTTGCGATCTGTGGGCAGCACAAGGCTGGGGCACCTGTCCAGGAGGTGGCAGGCAGGTGTACGGGCTGAGGGACTGAAATACAGACAAGCTGCAAGTGTCAGTTACCACTGGAGGTGACACCAGGCTGGGCAAGACATTTTTAAAGGTGCCTTTGCTACAGAGCACAGGGGCTAACATTGTTAGGATCTTGGAATACTGCAGACCTGGGTTCAAATCCCAGCTTTCTACTGTTTACTCAGGTGGTTGTTTAGTTGCTAAGTCGTGTCCAACTCTTTGCGACCCCATAGACTAAAGCCCACCAAGCTCCTCTGTCCAGGCAAGAATACTGGAGTGGGTTGCCATTTACTTCTCTGAGGGATCTTCCTAAACCAGGGGCCGAACCTGAGTCTCCTGCATTGCAGGTGGATTCTTTACCACTAAGCCATGAGGGAAGCCAGTTTATTCATGTGTAAAATGGATGCAATCATACCAGATACCTCACAGGATTGTTACAAGGCTTAAATAAGACAAGGTGAGAAAGGTGACTAGCAAAGGGTTTGGCATACAGAAACTGCCAGTAGATGATAACATTTATTGCTTAGAACAAGCCTGCGAGAGAAATACAATAGGCTCATTCTATTTTATACTGAAGTCAAGGTTCAGAGAAGCTGGCAAATGACCTGGCAAACAACACACTTTGGAGACCTGTACCCTACTCAGAATCAATGCAGGGTTCTCGACCCCATACCTTAGGGAGCAGGGGAGCAGGACTGAGCTTCCTAGCCAGAACTGCCTTCTTGAGTCTGGCTGGACTGAGGCTTGGCTAGGCAAGGAGCAGGATAGGAACTGGGTACAGCTGTGGTGCTGGAGAAACCCACAGAGACCTTGGACTAAGGAGGGTGGCTTGAAGGCATTTCAATAGGTTTGGCTGGCATCATCCCTAGCCCATTCCCCACAAAGAAGCATCCAGCTGCTAACCCTGTCCCCTCCTCCAGCAGGAAAGCCTAGGTGCTGCCCTGGCTCCAGGAGCAGAGTGCATGTGACATGCGAATTCCCTACACGTCCTCATCTTCTCAGCGGTTTCCCTGCCATGACATCACCTTAGGATCTACTCTTTACGCCTAGAGTGAAAACCATGCAAGTCTTAGGGTTTGAGTCTACCCTTGTGACCTTGAAAAAGATTCTCAGGTGCTCTCTGCCCCAGTTTCCTCCTCTACAGAATATGTGTCCCATCTGCCCCCATCTCTCCCCCACCCTGCTACAGGGTTGTTGCTAGAGTTAAATTGAATTGGGATCAGGGAAGAGCCCTCCTAGCATCAGCATCTAGCCCGTGATGTGGTGTGGCCTGTACTGTTTATATAGCCTCTTCTCTGTTTGCTGTAAATAACTGTGCAGGATTGCTTTACAGGTAGAGAAGGGATGGCTCAGAGCAGTTCAGTGACTTGCCTAAGCTCATACAGCATTGAGTGGGAAAAGCCAGACTTTGAGTCTGTCTTTTGGACTTACTTTCACCTTGGCCTTATTCTGTTGCATCTCCTGGCCTGACTGTGGAATTGTCAGGGGCAGAAAGCTGTGCCTAAATGTCACCTCCTGCTACTAATCTAACCTAACACATCTGTTCCAGACCTAGATTTTATGGAGTCTGACACTTATACAATGTAGACTACTTAAAGGAAAAAGACACAGGAGCATAAACATATGCATAAAACTGTGCACAAATCCTTGGAAGGGCTTCCAGGTGGCTCAGTGGTGAAGAATGCTCCTGCCAATTCAGGAACCTCAGGAGATTCAAATTTGATCCTTGGGTCAGGAAGATCCCCTGAAGGAGGAAATGGCAAGCCACTCCAATATTCCTGTTGGGATTAAACCCAGGGACAGAGGAGACTGGCAGGCTACAGTCCGTGCATGCACACATGCTAAGTGGTGTCCAACTCTTTGCGACCCTATGAACTGTAGTCCGCCAGGCTCCTCTGTCCATGGGATTCTCCAGGCAAGAATACTGGAGCGGGTATCATATTGCTATGCCCTTCTCCAGGGGAATCTTTCCGAACCAGGGATAGAACCCATGTCTCTTACATCTCAGGCGTGTTTTTTACCACTAGCGCCACGTGGGAGGCCCCAGGCTACAGTCCAGGGGGGTCCCAAAGAAAGACACGGCTGAGCAACTGAGCACACAGGCTCAAAGCCTTGGGAGGAGCTAAGCCTGAAGCTTAAGCTTTACTGGTTTCACTGTACGTTCACATCTGCTCCCAGTTCTTGGTGCACATCCTTTGTCCTGAAGCCGACCCAGCCTGCAGCAGCCTTCACCTCTCCCTCAGTACCTGATCCCTCCCACTGGGCAGTGCTGCCTGTCTCACACTTCCTCGCCAATCTCCTCGTCGCATGCTTTTGACTTTGTCTCTTCCAATCCAGTCTCTTGCAAGAAGTAACTGCGCTGTGAATATTCCTTGATTGAACTCACCCAATCCTTGAACAGTCGGAAGCCCTAGATCTGAGCCACATTGATTGAGTCAACAGACATTCACTGAGCTCCCCCTGTGGGCCAAGTGTGCTCTGGGTGCTCTGGAAAATGCAATCCAATCACTGCCCTAAGAGATGTTATATTCCATTGGAAGAGACAGATCCTGGGTAATTACAATTATCCTAACAGGGGCCCTTATAGAAGCAAAGAAAGAGACACCGAGAAATGAGGCAGGGGACCTCGAAGCAGGCAATACTCTAGGCATCGGGCTGCAGGAAGGACAGCGTGGTACAGGGCCAGGTGAGAGCTGGTAGGGAGGAGTGTCCAACCAGGCAGGGGACCAGATGTGGGGGCTTCGCTGCTGAGTTGTGGCCTTGGCCAAGGCGACAGGTTCCTTACCGCAACTGTGGGCTTGTGGCTCCGAAGCGGGGGCATGGCGCCGGCCGTGGAGGGCCGCGGGGGCAGCGTGAGGGTGCTGGGGAGCGACGGCTTGGGGCCCAAGGGGGGCGTGTGGGTGCTGGGGAGAGAGGCCTCGGAGACAGGGGGCTGCGGGTTCTGCGTGGGAGCACTGCGGGGTGGAGGCGCCGGGCCCAGGGGCGGCGCAGGGCCGGGGCAGAGGCTCAGAGCTCGGTGGCGGAGGCGGTGCAGGAGGCTGCGGGGGTGGGAAGCCAGCCTTCCCTCGGAGAGCCGCCGCCTAGCCCCAGCCAGCTCCGACCTCACGCCGCGCAGCATGTCCAGCGAGCACCGGTGTTGGCCCAGGCGGGGGCTCGCCGCAGAGCTGGGCTGGGGTCTGCAGGGCTCCAGGTCTTCCTCCACAGCAGAGGAGGCTGCTTCCTCATCCTGGTCCTCCTCTTCCTCCTCCTCTTCTTCCTCCTCCTCCTCAGGCTGCTCCTGGGATCCGGCCTCTGGATCTTCAACTGCGGCAGGCACAGGTTCCAGCCCTTGTTCAGGGCTGGCCAGCAAGAGCCAGGCCGGAGGGGCGGAAGCTGCCCCCGGAGCATCGCATTGGACTGGGAAGGGTCCCCGGATGACAGCCTCCACCCAGAAGAGTGTCCTCCTCTCCAGGCTGAAGTCGTGCTACGGATACAAGGCCAGGGGAGGCTCCGCCAGGCAAACCAGGGTCTGGGGGCACACCTGGTTTGCCCCAGGGGAACCTGGCCCTGGGGAACCTGTTCAGCCATAGACTCTCCAGACCTAGACAGCTTCCGATTCTAAGCCCCAGGCATTCATCGCAGGCCACCCTCACCCTCGGTTTTAGCTAGCATTGGAGTGGATGGCTGTCAATAACAATTTAATAGCAAACTCTGTAGACAGGACAATGTGAGGAATAGGTTAATAGGATGAAAGTCTAAGTCCCTTTACCATTCATCATATAATTGAACAACAGTGACCTAAACAATTTCTCCAGGGGACTTCTCTGGTGGTCCAAAGATTGAGAATCTGCCTTCCAGTGCAGGGGATGAGGGTTAGATCCCTGGTGGGAGAAGTAGCATCCCACATGCCAGTGGGGGCAACTCAGCCTCTTCACCACAACTAGAGAAGCCAGGGCACCCGCAGCTACTGAGTCCACAGGCTGCAGAACCTGCACCGCTAGAGAGCCCATGCACGCAGCAAATAGCCCACACGCGACCCAACAAAGACCCAGTGCAGCCAAAAAAAATTTTTTTAATTTCAACAAAACTTTACTTCACCAAGAAGCTTTCACTTGAGCTCAGCACCATTTGCCACCAAGCAGCTGGCCTTGGAGGCTGGCCCAGACACACAAACCCCTGCATGGAGTAGCACTTGCCCCCACCCCATGTGCTGCCTTCCAGCTTACTTGGGGGCCCAGGAAATGTAAAAATCATTCTTTTTTTTTTTTCCCCTGAACTCTACTTAGTTGGTCCTAATGTTATTCCCATTTTCAGATTATCAAAAGGAGGCTCAGGAAATTTAGTTTGCTCAAGGTCAGATCAGTGGTGAGTAGATGAGCTGGGATTCCTGTCCATCTGACTGATCAGGCCACCTAAAAACTAAATGTGGAGCCCACATAAATAATTTAAATTGAGAGTTTATGTGAAGCAAAAATAAAATATTCCCATTAACTACTATTAAAGTTAAGAACTGAAAATATAAAACTCCATTAAAAAATAGAAATATTCTTAAAAGTTAACTTCAGTGCTCTGTGATGGCCAGCTAAGCCTGGCGGAGTGGGTGGGGGGGTGGATGTGGGAGGCAGAAAGGCAGACAGGAACAGCCTCTCCCCTCACCCTACTCCTGACATGACCCTAAGTTGGGGAGAGGAACAGAACTTAGCTGTTCTAAGTGTCGTTCCCCGACTGAGGCCAGGGAGTGTATCTTATTTCTCTCTGTTCTTGGGGCCCAGGGCAGTTCTGGTTCTGAGGGGATATTTGTAAGAGTGTACAGAATAAGTGATTAGAAAAAGAGACTGGAGCAAAATGAGTGAGTTGGGAAGGACAGAGGAGGTGAAAAGACCACTTCAGAGCTGAGGAGACTGTCATAGAGGGAAAGAGACAGTGGAACTTAGGGGATAAAAGGATCCAAAGACCCAGTAAAAATACCAGCACTTGCGATTTGTGGAACCTAAGCAAGATGATTCTAAAGTTCGTATGAAAAATAAACAAGTAATAGCCAGGGGCTTCCATGGTGACTCGGTGGTAAAGAATCCACCTGCCAATGCAGGAGACACAGGTTCGATTCCTGGTCCAGGAAGATCCCACGTGCTATGGAGCAACTAAGCCTGTGCACCACAATTACTGAGCCCACAGGCCGCAACTCCTGAAGCTGGCACATCCTAGAGCCTGTGCTCTGCAACAAAAGGAGCCGCTGCAATGAGAAGCCTGCCATGGCAACTAGAGAAAAATCTCTACAGCAACGAAGACCCAGGACAACCCCCCACCAACACACACCCAAAAGAAAGAATAGCCTAAAAACCTCTGGGGACAAAAAGAGAAATAAAGGGGACTGGCCCTACCAGCCTCTAATATAGATTATAAAACCTCAATAATTAAAGCTAAGGTACTGCACAGAGAGCCTCAAGGTAAAGAACAAAAGGTCCAGAAATGGATGTTATCTGTGGGACTTTAGTAGATAATAAGGTGGCATCTCAAGCAATGGGAAAAAAGAGGGAGTGGTCAATAAATGGTGTTAGTGGAAAGAAAATAAAGTTGGATCCATTCTCACATCATACACAAGGGGAAATTCCAAAAGGATCAAAGATTCAGTTATTTGAAATGAAACTATAAAAGTACCAGCAGAAAAGAGGAGAGAAATCCTTTATAATCTCAAGTAGGGAAAACATTGCTCACTCTGAATTGAAATTGAGAAGCCGTGAAAGTATACACATGCACAGGTGAAAATCTGCATGGCAAATACACCCCATAAGCAAGGTCAAAGGCAAATAACAAACTAGCAGGAAAACAGCACTGATAGCCCAGACATAGGAGTGCCTAGAAATAGGTAAGGAAAGACGAACAGCCCAGCAGGGAAATAAACAAAAAGATATGAACCGTCCACAGAAAAGGAACTACGGATGGCTCTTAAACACATGAAAAGCTGCTCAATCTCACTCACAATAAGAGAAAGGAAAATAAAACTATACTGAGATACCATTTGCCTATCCCTCCGCAAAGACCCAACATCTGATGACTTCTTTGTTGAGGATTGCAGCTAAGGTACAAGCCCATTTGTAGAGTGCTGTGCATGCTAAAGTCATTTCAGTTGTGTCCAGCTCTTTGTGACCCTCTGGGCCACAGCCCACCAGGCTCCTCTGTCGATGGGATCCTCCAGGCAAGAACACTGGAGTAGGTTGTCATGCAAAATCTCCAGGGGATCTTCCTGACCCAGGGATCGAACCTGCATCTCTTATGTCTCCTGCATTGGCAGGTGGGTTCTTAACCACTAGCAGTGCCACCTGGGAATCCCTTGTAGGGTACTGGTTGGATGTAAAACAGTATAACCCTTATGGAGAGCAATTTGGCAATATGATTTAATTCAAAAGGACATCTGCATATAGTCTTTCCCTGTGGCATTGCTTGTAATGACAAAAGGCTGGGAAGAACCTAAGTGTCCATCAAGAGGGGATTCATTCAGTAAAATACAATATATCTATATAATACAATACCATGCAGTGAAAACTAAAGAAGCATTTTGTGTATTGATATGGAAAGTCTTCAAATATGTTAAGTGAAAAAAATCAAGAAGAATAATGTATAGAAAATGGTACCTTTGGTGTGAAAAAGGAGGGAATAGCTGTATTTGCTTGTATGTACACACATAAGAATCTACAGAAGAATACATTTTAAAATACAAGTAACAGAATTTACCAGAGCAGGTGGGGACAGGACAGATAAGGAAGTGTCAATGGAAGGCTTTTTACTCTCTTAAGACAGGCAAACTGCCTGGGAGTCAAATTGACCTCCAACCTTGTTTTTTAAATAAAGTGTTATTGGAACACAGCCGTACTTATTCATTCCTTTCTGTAATGTCTGCGGCCCTTTCTCCCTACAATAGTAGTGTGGAGTGAGTGCTACTTTTTACTATCTGGCCCTTTACAGAAAATGTTTGTTGACCCTTGCTCTATACATATATATATATATATTCTTTCTAAAAAATTTAACACAAAAAGGAAATCCATTCTAACTAAAAGAAAACTATGATGAAACAATAAAACACAGACTTGCCGAGGCTCCTCAGGAAAGCAGTAGGTGCAGGAGGTGGACGTGGGCTTTAGGGACTGACACGCTCATGGTGGAATCCTGGCTGTGCCACTCACAGCCACATGGCCCTGTTGGTCACGTGGGTGGGAACTTTGGTTTCCTGTGCCATGAAGAGGGAACACCCACCTGCTACAAGGGTCATAAGAATGAGAGAGAAGAGTGAAACTTTGAAGAGCATGTAGCCTGGCCCTGGTACAGAGCAGGTGCTCCATGAACAGAAGGTATTTTTTTTCTTTTTTAGGCTGCTACAGATTCATCTGGTAATCTAACCACTATCTATAACATTCTTGCTATGGGAAAATGTGTTTCAAGTTCCAAACACTGGGAATAAAGCCCAGTAAACTTGGAAGACTGACCAGGAGAGGCTATAAATCATAGGTGGAGTCCCATGCTTCTCTATTTGATAGCTGGCCACAGCAGTAAAAGAAATGGAGACACAGGAGGGGAAATAGGCTCAAGGGAGATGAGTGGGTGTGGAGTGCCCACAATGAGAACAGGAGGCAGGGCCAGGGCCAACACGTGGGCTGGGACACAAGACATAGACTTGGCAGAAGGGTACCTATTTCTGCTTCTAGGAGAGGTAACTTTCAGAATAGCCTCCTCCCGGCTTAGCAGAGAGGGAATAGTTATGCTAGTCTGTCTAGCTCCACTGGAGCTTAGCAAAGCAATTTCCTTTTCCCAGCAATACAGGCCCTACTGCCAGAGTGAGGGCCCACAGCACAGGTTCTCTGGTGAAAGCAAGAGCTCCTGCCGCACCAAGAGGGGGCCCCTGAACACTGTACTTGGGGCTTTACAAAGCTTATTTCACTTCTGGGTCCCGAGGAACTTAAGTGCACCTGCAGGGGCTGCAGATGAAGTCTCCTGCTCCTACGCCTCCAAGCTACTCAAGCCTCTCTACCTGACCCTCTCCAGGCCTCTCCTTCCTGGACTGGTTTCTTCGCACCTAACTTCCCATAACCCTGTATTTTTTTGCCCTCGAATATTATGTGTCTGATGTCTCTCACTTTCCGATCCTTCTCTGAGCTGTCATGAAATGATCTGCAGTCAAGATCTAGGTTTTATTTTTTACTTAATTTTTAAAATTAATGCATTTATTTATTTTTGTCTGTGCTGGGTCTTCATTGCTATGAGCAGGGCTTCTCTAGTGGCAGCAAGTGGGGCTCCTCTCTAGTTGCGGTGTGCAGGCTGCTCACTGCGGTGGCTTCTCTTGTTGCGGAGCACAGGCTCTCAGGTGCACACACTTCAGTAGTTGCTGCACATGCGCTCAGTGATTGTGGATCACAGGCTTGGTTGCGCCATGGCATATGGGCTCCTCCTGGACCAGGGATCCAACCAGTTTCCCTTGCATTGCAAGGCAGATTCTTAACCACTGGACCACAGGGAAGCCCAGGACCTGGGGATTAGTCCCATCTTTGCCACTATCTTTGGACAGATCATTTGCCTTCTCTGAACCTCAGGTTCCTCATGTGCAAAGTGAGTGTGAGCTGAACTAGATCCTCAAATTTTCCTACCAAGTAGCCCGCTGCTGCTGCTGCTGCTAAGTCGCTTCAGTCGTGTCCGACTCTGTGCGACCCCATAGATGGCAGCCCACCAGGCTCCCCTGTCCCAGGGATTCTCCAGGCAAATCACTGGAGTGGGTTGCCATTTTCTTCTCCAATGCATGAAAGTGAAAAGTGAAAGTGAAGTCATTCAGTCATGTCCGACTCTTAGCGATCCCATGGACTGCAGCCCACCAGGTTCCTCCATCCATGGGATTTTTCAGGCAAGAGTACTGGAGTGGGGTGCCATTGCCTTCTCCAAGTAGCCCACAGACAGTGCTGAATGAACGTGCAAGATCCCAAGGACTCAGTCCCAAGAGAGCCACCACCAGCTCCACAGCTGTTTGCAATCCTGCTCTTTCATTTTTTTAAATTCATGTGGATTTTGCCTTCTATCTCATTATATATGTGTTATAATACAAATGCAATAGGTTTCCTCCTAAATCTTCAAATAAATTTGACTCACTTGGAAGTTAAATAATCATGTTTATCCTGAGGATATGTGATACCACCATATACACTGAGGGCATACCCCAGTGTGTGAGCCATGGGGCAAGGGGTGCTTCATAGGTGCCCCACGGGTAGGTGTACTTTGGGTCTGTGGAATACTAATCCATTCTGATATGTCCTGTGTAACTGTCTGCATTTTAATCTCAAGATAGCATCTTAGCCAAGTGGAGGGATTCTAACAGTGGAATTTTAGACTTGGCAGTAGGCTGATAGAGAAGAGAGGAATTGGAATTGGAGTATCCTTGCTAGGACTCTCAGTAACTCCATACAGGCAACCTTCTGGTTATTCTAAACTTAAGATGCACTAAATAGCTCCATGTCCAAGTCTCTAGACTTCTTCACGGAATATCTTTTCCTCCCGCATTATTTTCACACTTCCTAGAATATATCAGAACAGGAGTGGCTGCCATTTAAAATCAAGGAACAAGGGGCCTTATGAGGCTCAGCATCAGACCCACAGACCGAGGGATGAGAAGACAGACAGAGAGATGTGCTTACCATAGAACCCAGCAGAAGTTCCCTGCAGTCTGGAACACTGAGCTCTGGCCCAGGGAGGGGCTCTGTGTCGATCACAAAGCCCTTGGGCACCTTGAAGGGGACATCATCCAGGGCATTCATTCTGTCAGAGGCGTGTGGAGATGGCTGAGCAGGGCTGGAAAGAGCAAGTCCCTGAGGACCAGGCCCAGCCCTCAGATGGTTCACTGCTCTCCTGTGTGGTGACTTGGCCGAGCTGCACACAGCCAGGAAGAGAACGGTGAAGTGACTTGTGCTGCGTAAGGGAGGAACAATGAATAAAACCAAGAGCCTTCAAGCTGACAGCAATTGATATTTTCATGTTTAAGTCTTGCTCTCTAGATCACTGTTTCCCAAAATGTGGTCTACAACACTAATTCTAAAGGATTTCATCAAGAGTATTCACCCCAATGGTGAAGAAAGAGCTATCAAATTACATAAACTCTTCCGAAAAAGAAAGGAAAAAAAGGAATAGGTCCTAACTTGTTTTGATTTCAGCATCGCCTTAAAACCAAACCTGACAAGACAATGAGAGGCAGATATTTCATGAACATAAATGCAAAAATCTTATCAAAAATAATTATGGACAGAAAAAATACAACACTTCCAGGTTGAGTTTAATTTCAGGAATGAGAGACCTGTCTCTCATTCAGTGGAAATAAAGATAAATATCAATAGAATAAAAATTTTTAAGTGTATGATTATGATGCAGAAAAAGCACTTGATAAAATCAATATCCATTCATGATTTTAAGAAACAATAAACTCTATTTGGCAACTTAAGAATAGAAGGGAATTTCATTAACCTAACAAAGAATGTCTCTAAAACATCTAAAACAAACATCCCACTTCATGGTGAAATAGTAAAAGATTTCCCCAATATTGGAAATGAAATGAAGATGTCCCCTTCATCTCTTCTGTTCAACATTGCCCTGGAGGTACTAGCCTGTGCAAAAAGAGAGGGGGGAAAAAAAGTATTAGGATTGGAAAGCAACAAAACTACTTCTAGAAGTAGAAAACTATTTCAAGATGACATATTTATACGTAGAAAATCCAAAGGAAGAGTATGTTTCTGTAAAGCAATTAATACAGTGCAATATTGAGAGTTTACAAACAGACCAACAGAATAGAAAAGATAGTTTAGAAGCAGATGCACACATATACATATCCTTGATTTATGACAAAATTGGCCCTGCAGAGCAGTAGGAAAATTAAGGTCTTTTAAGAAACGGTTCTGGATCAATTGGATATTCTCCAAAAAAAAACCTTGACCTCTACCTCATAAACAAAAATCAGTTTCAGGTAGGCTGTAAACCTAAATGTGAAAGGTTAAGAAAGAATCTTGAAGATAAAATAGGAGAATATATTTATGACCTTAGAAAAGGCAAACATTTTGTAAAATGTTACAAAAAGACCAACCATAAAGGAAATACTGATAAATTGGGTTACATTAAAGTTAAGAACTTCCACTCATCACAACATTCTGTTAAGAGAGTGAAAAAGCAAATCACATAGAGGAAGAAGATATTTGTAGTACACATATCTGACAAAGGACTCATATCCAAAATATGCAAAAAGTTTCTACAAATCAATAAGAAAAAGATCCCAAAGTAGGCAAGATTTTTAACAGGTACATCACAAGAGAGGACATCAAAATAGACAATAAACATGAAGTTGTTTAACCTCATTAGCCCTCAGGGAACTCCAAAATGAAGCAATGAGATATCACTACACAAACATACACACACACACAGAGGAAGAGTTAAAATTTTAAAAAGCCTGACAATATCAAGTGTTGATGATGTTGTGGAACATCTGGAACTCTCATGCACTGTTGATGAGAAAGTCAATTAATATTAATCAACAATACCTGCTAATCTGAAATCTAAAAATTAAAAATTCACACATAGACACTGAACTGTTTGGTCAAGATCAAGTGCAGTATCAGTTTAATAATACAACAGCCAGGGATTTGCTTTTTTACATATTTTGGACCATATTAAATGCAGCTGCATTAAAAAAAAAATTCATTCAGACAGAATTCAATTTCATGACTGCCTATAATATCTTAAATCTAGACTCCTAACCACAGGAATTTTACAATCAGGGTTTACCAGGGAGTACCTCTGGCTCAATACATCATCCCTATCAGGATGGTTTCGAAGTCCGGCTGTTCGGGGTCACTAGGGTCATCCCCACACACATAGGAGAACATCCGGTGAAGAGGAAGAGTGGATAATCTGCGGGCATAGAGGTCAAAGGGGCCAGATGGGCAAATCCTTTAATTCCCTCATTTCTGCTGCCTGCCCTCTCTTGTCATTGTCTTACTGTACGGAAGGCTTGAAGGTTTCTCCACCCCATGTTGGGAAACAGTCTCCCAGCATATTGGGAGTGAGCCTTCATACTATAGAATGAGACAGCTTCCAGTGTGATCACTAAGTAATCTACCCCATCAGCCCTTCCTGCAGGGGACCTTTGAGATACAAGGAGTTGTAGGGGACACAAGAAAGTGAGGAAGTTTTGGCAGTCTTAGATTTATCGTTTATATTTTTGGCCATCATTAGAATTTTTAGCTATGGGGAAGGACCACAGTTCGTTGAGACACAAGTGTGAACTGCACATCCAGTGAGCAAATATAGAGCCCCCTCCCTGCTTCCTTCCCTCCACTCCAACATCTGTATCCTAATGATATTCTCAGCATTATACCTGCTTCTTGAGTTCTTTAAGAGGATTCTGGAAGCACATGTTAAAAGCAGCCCGGACTACAATGTAAGGCATGATCTAGTTAGACCATATTCTAAAATGACAGTCACTCTGCTAACTACAAACTAAGAGGCACAGATCATTAAGTGATGACATTCTTCAGAGGAAGGGGAGTATTCCAGTCCGTAAGGGGGTTGGGGAAACTTCAGGAACGACAGGGCTCGATCTGGACCCTGGAGGGTGGGAGAAAAGCCTGAGGAGCAGGGAGAAGGTGAGGTAGAGAAAGAACATAGCTCCAGGGAAAAAATAGCTTAAGCCAGGGAGCAGGGGCAGGGCAGAGGGAGACAAGCTGCTTGAGTCAAGTATATGGTTTGTGTTGAGAAGCAGTCTGCAGTAAGACTGAAGAGGTGCACTGAGGTAGAGTTGGGGAGGGTGCTGAACTTGAACTGAGTGCTAACACCATTCAGTAAGCAGTGGAGAAAGCCCTGAAGGGATCTGAAGAGGTGGGGTGAGGGTGGGGAAAGGGGGATAATAGGAAAGCCAGTCTATGCATGCTCCAACAAACTGCATAACCCAGGACCTTTCTAACATCAGTTCATGGGTCTGGGCCCACGAGGCTGTTTCTGAGCCTGGGGCTGGGTGATAGGGATTGTATTAATTGATCTACTTGGAGCCCCAGCAATGATACTAGTATTATAGGTCTCCACTATACTCTCAAAATGACTTCATCCTTGCCCACAAATCTATGTGCCAGTACTCACACATGAAATTCTCCAATTAGGCCCTTCCAAGATCAAACTTAAAAATGCAACTGCCTACAAGGCCTCTCCTCCATAACGTCTCAAGGGTGCCTCAAACTCAACATACCCAAGGTAAACTCTGATGTTCCCCTCCCCCAAACTGCTCCTCTTCCTCCAGGATTCCTTATCTCAAGGAATGTCTAAGATACACACAAAAGCTTGGGACTCATCCCCAACACTTTCTTCCCCTTCACCGCCACTCATCTCAAATTCCCACCGGATTTTCTCTCCTAAATCTCTGGAATCTAGCCATTTCATGCTACTTCCACTGCTGCTGTTGGAATCCGAGCCCCCTTCCTCTCTCACTTGGACAACTGGTGTCCATGTATCTTCTCATGCCTTATCATTCTATTACACACACTGGAATCAAATTGATCATTTCAAGCCATTCTGATGTTCAAAAGCTTCCCCCTACTCTCAGAATAAAATCAGACTCCTGACAAGGAATTCCAATGCCTTGCAGTGTCTGGCCACTACTCTCTCACTTGCCGTCTTATTCTCACCATGCCGGCCTTCAGCTGCATTGCCCTCTCAGCCCCACAAAGGGTCTTTACATACACTATTCCAGATACCTGCAGTGTTCCTCTTTGTCTCTTCCCACTAGTTAATTCTTCGGAGCTCTGCTGGAATATCATGTCCCCCAAAAAGCTTTCCCTAACCCCCAAACTTGAATTAGTCCCACTACTACAGTGAATTTCAAGGTTTTTTTCCTACTGTGACCCATGGAATGAAATACATTTGCCTTTGTAACTTAGTAAATACATACATAAACTGAATGATAATTCTTACTCTTACTATGTGACACAGATATTTTGTATTATTTCACCTAAAAGCATTACAGAACACTCGGTTTGGGGAGGAAAAAAAAGAGGGGGGAACCATGGCTCTCCTTCAAAGCACTTGGCCCACTTTTTGATTGTTGGATGATTATCTATCTCCTTTAAAGCCTGTACTCGTTCGGGAGTATTTGGTATTTTGCTCACCATTATAGCCCCTGTACTTAGCAAATTATCTGAGCCTCAACAGGCACTTAAAAAAATTTGAACAATGAAAAATATAAATTTGTGACTTAATACTATTTCTTTGTAGTGCATATCACAATTATAACTGACTACAATTATCTTGTATAATCATTAAACTTCTTTACTCTAGACTAACTGCAGGAAGGCAGGAATCCTATCTGTTTGCCCCCTTTTTATGTCTCCAGCATTTAACACTGTACCTGGAAAATGGTAAATAATAATTTCCCAAAAACACCATTCAAATCCTGGTAACCAGCTTCTGACAAGAATAAGTTAATGAAGTTGAAAAGTATCTGCTGGTCTTCAGTTATCTATTCTAAGTCCAGTTGCCTCCAAGACTTCAATCTTTGCTTCAGAGACTATGAAAAACCCAGCTTATTCCAAAAGGAAAATGGAACCTTCATTGGAAACAAATTCTTCATGGATAGTCAGGTGTGGCAAATCTGAAACTACTAATGGGCATACCCAAAAGCAAACAATTAATTATGAGGGAATAGCTGGTTATAAGTAATTAAAAAAAAATTAGTTGGAAATGCTTCATGTAATCTCTACTCCCTAAATTATGTCACAGCTAATACTTCACAGCATTCACACTCCTTCTATATATTATTCTTATTTGAATGGAATAAGACATACTTTGCACTTACCTTGTAATTCCCAAGATAGCTTCTCTGAGGACAAAATTTATAGAAGTAAATTGCTAGAACAGATGGTATAATCCCAGCTAAGCTTCTCAATAATCCTTGCACAAAAATCACGTGGACATAGGAGCATGAATGGCTTTAGAGTGATTAAATTGGTTGGCTATAGCAAATTCTTTGACGTCATAAACTCAAGCACTCCCACTGAACACTCTTAGTATTTAACATACAACTAATCTCTTCCATTTTCCAATCTTCCCTGTACTTATCTAATTTCTTAAATGCTCTTTATTAGAGTTTCTCACAAATCTATTGTCTCCTGTTAATTTGTCAAGATGAATAAATGTCTTGTATATAGGACATGATGAATCAACACATTTCTGGTTAGTCTTTGAAGGATTTTAATTCTCTATTTTCATTTATTTATGTTCAATACACAGAGAATATAGGGTATATGCTGCACGCTAAGTTGTGCTGTGCGGCAAGTTGCTTCAGTCGTGTCCAGCTCTTTGCAACCCTATGGACTGGACTGTAACCCACCAGGCTCCTCTGCCCATGGGATTCTCCAGGGAAGAATACTGGAGTGGGCTGCCACTCCTCCTCCAGGAGATCTTCCCAATCAAGGGATCAAACCCACATCTCCATGAATCCGCCATGGGTGTACATAAGTTCCCACTCCTGCACCCCCCTCCCACCTCCCTCCCTATACCATCCCTCTGGGTTATCCCAGTGCACCAGCCCCAAGCATCCTGTATCCTGCATCGAACCTAGACTGGCGATTCGTTTCTTATATGATATTATACATTTTTCAATGCCATTCTCCCAAATTATCCCACCCTCTCCCACATCTCTTATGTCTCTTTCATTGGCAGGCGGCTTCTTTACCACTATCACCACCTGGGAAGCCCAGTATAGGCTACACCTATAAGGTAAACTTGGAACAGGATACTGGGATTGAGTGGAAACTCAGGATCGGAGTTAAAGAGGCTTCCACTGGCCAAACATGAAGCAATCAATAAAAAATAATAACATTGGGTTGAAAGAAAAATCCATTTAGATCCGAATTCATAATGACACTTAAAAACAAAATTTACTAGTAACTTTTAGAGGATGCAACTCATTATTTTGAATACTAGTAAATAAAATCAGGTGTTTATTTTTTGCCTTTCCTATACAAATTCTGGTCCTGTGTAATCAAATAGTTGATGAGGTGATGCTTCTCCTTTTAATATTCCAGCTGAAATTAAGAAAGAAGGGCACAATTAAACTGCCAGTCTTTTGCAAATCCAAATAAGTGAGTCTAGGTCTTGAATAACAATGGCTGCTAAAATCACAAAAGGAGACAACCGATTAGTCCTCCTGAATGCAGTACCAGGTCTATGATATACTTGAGCCAGAAAATCCTGATCTTAATGTAATCAAACCTCTAGCGTTATCCAATAGAAATATATGAGCCACATGTGTAATTGCACATCTCAAGTCAAACTCAGTTTCAGTTCAAACTCAATTTCAAGTGCCCAACAGCCATAGATGGCTACGGTACAGTTCTATCTAATCATTAAATTATAAGAAAAACAGGAACAGAGGAATATGTAATCACAATGATGCAGTTAGCTAAATCCAGACTGGGAACTCTTTAGAAAAAAGGTGATCTTATTTCCTCAAGTAATATGTTGCAAGGGAGCAAAAGAGTGAAAGTGCAACAGTACACAGGAAGAAGACCTACGGGTTATGAGAAACTTAAGAGACACATCAGCTAACAACGATGCAAAGATTGCATCCAGATCTTGATTTGGAACAAAATGTAAAACACACATTTCTGAGATCATTTGAACACTGACTGGATATTTGATGATACTAAGGAGTTATTCATTTCTTTAGGTGCAATAATAGCACTATGGTTAAAATTTTTTAATGTCTTAGAGCTATATACTGAAACACTTATGAAGTAATATGGCATCTGAGATTTGCTTCAAAATAATCCAGTGCGATTGGTAGGGGTACAGATAAAGCAAGATTGGCCAGGAGCTGACCATTATTTGAAGCCAGATGATGAAAAAAATTATACCATTCTCTCTACCTTTCAATGTTTGAAATTTTCCACAATTAAAAAAAAAAGAAAGAAAAGAAGACCTGGATACTGTCTTACAGAGATACTGTCCATACTGTTAGAAGTACAGTTTGTGAAAGGCACTACTGTAAGTCTTCTTTCTGAACTCATGACGTACCAGTGGCTGCTGCCACCACCACGACACAGGGCAATAAACTAGGGAAAACTTAACACAAAAAAAAAACCAAGCAAATAACAAAAATAATGCTCACTCTATTAAAACTTCACAGAAGCCGCATGAGAGAAAAGAGGGAATTGTTTCTTCCACCTGAGATTGTGTCTTCTTTCCCTTGGGTTCCGCTGCCTGAGTTTTCCTGCTCCATACTCCCTAAGCCCATCAATGCAGGTATCTTCAAAGCAAGGCTCTCTGGAACCAAATATATATTGTACAATTCATCTTTTATTTCTACTTGTCCTACAGCTCACCAGAAAATGGTGGAGATTTATAACAAAAGGGCACACAGGCCTGTGGGGTTATGTGAGCCTGACCATGTCAGATTCTGAGGTTTATGAGCTTAAACATTAAACACACTTTGGAGGAGTGATGGCACTCACATCCTATCTGTTAACTCCGTAATGCATAATATAGAAACTTAACAGTGCAAATGAAACAAAACAGGGATAAATGTGTTAGTTAGTATCTTGTACCCAAGTGCTTCCAGTTACATGAAATCACTTCCAAAGTTGAGGTGTCCTTTCCTGCTTATAACAGAGCTGGATTCCACATACAAAGTCTAGTGCTTGAGGTTTGCCTTCCTGGAGCAAATGCCTAGGTACTAAATGTGAACTTTATAGTGTGTGTGTTTCAGCAGTGAGAAAGTGTGTGCAGTGATTTGGGAGGCAACAAATTGAGGGCAAACGCTCAAACTAAAAAAATAAAAATAACATTTATTTAGCTTTTTGGAAATAACACAATAAATGACAAAAAAGGAAAACCAAACAAAAAAACCTGACAGTGTTATATGATTGATCATCTCCAGGCACAACAGCATTTATTAATGAATATAAAAAGTAAATTTTATTATTTCAATCCACTTCCGCCCTGCCCCCCACTTCAACTACATGTGTATTTTTGGAAGCTTGAGTTCCTAAGAAAATTCCACAATTTCCACTCTACTGGCTCCCACAGGGTGACTGAGTGAAGTTGATCAGGGTCACAATCCCATAAGGAAATTAATTTTTATCACTGGGGATTCTGAACAACCAGACCTTTAGGAACTTAAGAAGCAGGTGCTTTCATTAGAATCCTTCTAACATGGGGGACATGCAGCCAGCATCCATTAAGACACAATCCAGTTTGGATACAAGCACTCTGCCGGCTTTCCAAGTTCTCCACATACTAGCAGTCAGGCCACCAGCTTTTCTGGCAGCCTAGCCTCTCCAGCTGCACCAAAAGTAGATTCACAAAACTGAAGATAAAGCCTTCCTTACTTTTCTTCCTGGAAGTTAGGAGAGTCTTTGGGTAAGAAAGGTAAGTAGATTTTGCATCAAGCTTGCCTTAACAAGCAGTACGGGGGGAAGGACTGCTGATCTACCCAGAGCACACCTATGTCGAGGATACGCGTGTATAGTGTACTTACCCATTACCACGCAAGAAAGGTAAGAGTAAACTTGCAAGTCACTCTAGACGAAGCCCCTCAAAACAGAGGCAAATTCGGTGAACCAAGGCCAGTGCCTGTCATGATAACCTCAGTCCACCTGGGTCTTTTCTTGAAGAATCACATTGATCTCCCGATTCAAGAGGCACCTCTGGATGAGACAGAGGACAGAAGGAAAATGTACCTTCTCGGTAGGACAATGCCACATGGAGTTTGGTCTATTGCACAAGATGGCAGCATCACTGATACTTAGAGGTGAAAAGAGCCTTGGCTGGATGACAGTCCCGTAACATCTTTACTAATGCAGCTTAACAGCGGTTGCCCAGATGTCGTTGCTGGGGAGCGGGGGAAGGACCCATCCTTGAGGAATGGAGCTGCCTTTGGGATGATCAGACGGCACCAGGTACTGATCCCAATCATGCCTTAGTAAGAACATTGTAGAACAACTGCTTATTTCTGTTTTATTTCAAGCAAGATGCTAGCAACTAAGTATTCTATTTCAGGACTCTGCTCTCAAATGACTTATATGAATCTACTAAAGAACTTAATTTCTAGAAATTATCCAAAAGACTACTTCTTAATGTACATACAAATGGGGGAAAAAACTCCAAAGAACTTGTATTTTATGGATAACCAAATAAGGAATATAGCATCAATCGTCGATTCTATATTTGCAAATTTGCCTGCTCACTGAAATTTATGTGTAACCTCCCAAATCATTACTCGTGGTTGCCTCCATGGTTACCTGCTGACACGCACAGAGCAGTGAAAAGCCTGAGTCACCAAAGGGCACGCTCCCAACTGCAGTGGGACACGGTGACACGCTGCCTTCTTGTCTTCAGCTCCCCTAGTCTATTTAGTGCAACATCCTTCACACATTTTTTGTGCCTTTTATTGGCATTTGGTTGTTTAAAATCGCTCCCAAGTATAGTGCTGGAGTGCTAAAGCTAGCTTGAGAAGCCGCGATGTGCCTTATGGAGAATATGCGTATGCTAGATAAGCTACCTTCAGGCATGAATTACATGTTAGTGAGTTCAATGTTAATGGATCAAAAATATTAAATAAGGTGTCTTTCAAAAGAGAAACTTTATATATTGATTGGCTGATGAATGTTATGGCCAGAGGCTCACAGGAATCTAATTCTATTTTTTCCTTTAGGAGCAGGAGTTCAACATTCTCTAACTCAGCATTTACAGCTTTATAGAATACAGCTCCTATGAATAACGAGAATCAACTGTAATATATTTAAAGGCTAAAACTTGTACATTAGCCAGAAATACACTTTTCCCAGAACACTGCTGAACAGCATTGTTGGACCTTTGGAAGGATCCTCAAAGATCACTTGATTCGGCAGTTTTTCAAACTGGGCTTTGAAGACCCTTAAATCCAAGGAGATGCTTTGGGGAGTCTAGAAAGAACAAGGCGCTTCCAGTCACTAACAGATTTAAGCTGCCTGTGGAACCCATCCATCCGTTCATTCTGCTATACAAACTGAGTTCTCAAAAGACTGCATCTGGGAGGGTACTGCTTGCTGTTCATGTTTGAAGGCCACAGTCTAAGCCTCCATTTGCATCTTGCAGGTAAGGAAAGTGAGGCTCAGAGCTAAAAACTTTACCCAGCTCATTAGTAATTGCAGATTAGGGTGAGACTCCTTATTCCTAGCTCTCTTGGCTTTGAACTCACAAGTCAGTCTGGGTCTTAAACAGTCCCCACAGGTAAATAAGTACACAGGAAGGGTTTCTTTTCCTTGGCCTGTTTAGCCGCAGAAGAGAATTAGGAAAAGGAAGTCAATGTTTTAAGTCAACATAACAGCTACGGCATGGGATAACACAGAGGGCAAGTCACAACCTGAGTTTCACCTGTTAAAATAGGGACATGTACTCCTCAAGAGTTGATGAGGACTAAACAAGATGTAAGTGGCACCCTTCAAACTTGGAAACATTAAATAAATTCATAAGAACTAAAAAAAAAAAGATATAGGAATAGACCCCAGTAACATAAGCACTGCCTGTTGCTACCTAAGGGAAAGAAGACGTGGACGATGCCCCTCTCACCTTATCTGGATGAGTGCTGGCAGGGAGTGCTCAGCTTGGAGGTAATACTGCCGGAAAGGCTGCAAGAGATGGGAGAGTGGGAACTCATCTGAAAAAGAAAAGGCACCGTGCCATGTCATGCTTAGCGTGCAGAGCATGTTTCTCAAGGCAAACTGACTTAGTCTATGATTATACAATAAGATCAAATGTGTCTCAACTTCAGCCCTGATTTCCAGGATAGAGTTTAGAATTCAAATCCTAAAGGCGTCACTTGTCGTCCACCACCTCTTCTTAGGTGGAGATCATCCATGAGCAAAAGAGCTGTCAATCTAGTAATTTTCTTTTCTCTACTGGCTACAGAGAAACTTACCTGGATCCCCAAATAACTTGGACTCGATTTCATGCTTCTGAAGTAAAAATTTCTCTTTTTCTTTCCTCTGTTTCTTTTCTAATTCTCTTTTCCTCTCTTCTTCTTGTTCTCCTTCTAACATAACTTGGAGGGCTCTCTCTTCAGCTTCATAGAGTTCAGAGCGCTTTTTAATGAGTTTTCTCAGTCGCTGAAGGTGATGCTCAAAAGTCTCATCTGCTGAGGCTGGAGGACAGACCCCTGGGCAACGAGATCCAAAAGGTGTTTAGATACAACCTCTTCTTATCCCCAAATCCATGTTCTAAGGAGCAGACTCAAAGTCCTACTTCCAGTATGAGTTTGGTTAGAGTTTACAAATTCTAACCAATCTTCAAGGCTCAATTTGACCTTTCTGAGTCTTCAATTAATTTGACGTTACCCTGAGTTTCACTAACTCCTCTTTCTGTATCACACCACTTAATCTTTGATCTTGTTTATTTCTAATGTTTTTGACCCTTCAGCTGGACAGTTCCTTTACTAAAAGGAGGAACTTTTATTTCTTCATTGTAAAAACAGTACAGACACCTAGACCCAATTAATAAATAATTCTCCCTCTGATTGAGTCTGAACTTCTGAGAGTGCACACTTGAGCAGTGAGATAGAAATACACTTAGCCAATCGCAATAACCTCACAGGCTGCTAATGAGTGCAGCACGGCCAACTATTTCATTTGCCCAGTTTTAGCACTGGAAATCCAGTGTCCTGGGGATGGCTGGTCACCCTGATTTGCAGGCCTGATTCTTTTCTCCCTCAACTACTGCAACTGTGGAATTCACTCTATCTTCATCTCCAAGGCTAATGGCTCTTCAGATCATTTTGTTAGGATTTCTTTGCTTGAACAAGTTTTCATCCACTCACTCCCACCTGTGGAAACTCTACAACTCAAATCCATCTTCTACTAAGTTGATAATTATTTACACACAAAATCCTTATGTACTGAGAAATTTAAACTGTCATTTTGTTGCTCTGTAACGAGTTTATGGTTTTGTTTCATTTCTTTTCCTAGACCAAGGATTGACAAACTTTGTCTATAAAGGGCCAGTCACTGAATCTGTTAGGCTTGTGGATCATACAATCTCTGCTACAAAAACTAAAATCTGCCAGTACAGCAAAAATATACAGCTAATCCATCAGCCCCAAAGTGCCTCCAGACCCATGAGAAGGTGAGGCCTGCTCCCATCTCAGTTTGCTGGGCCACACCACCCACACTCACATTCCTCAGCCTTTCATGGATCACTTCTCACTACCCCGACACATTCCCTCTGAAATGGCACTCCCCACCAACCCTCTTCCATACCCCCTGCACTGACATGATCTGGGTTAGCTGAGATCCTTCCACTGTCTACCATTACTTCTCTAGTTCAGGCAGCTCCCAGATACCAATGCCTTCTCCTTTATTCCCCTTTATTTCCCTTGAGGCTACCCATGCCTGAGAGTCTCGCCCACTCTCTGGACCTTGGCATAATTAGAAAAAAGATTCCACCCCTGAAGTCTTAAATCCAGTTGTTCTCTTCTCTGGCTTTCTACCTGAGACTCCGTTAGTTTCACTAAAACCTCTAATCTGGAAATTCCTTGGTGGTCCAGGGGTTAAGACTCTATACTTCTACTGCAGGGGACATGGGTTTAATCCCTGGTGGGGAACTAACATCCTGCATGCCATGCAGTACAGCCAAAAAAATTAAAAACAGACAAAACCAAACCAAACCCAAACAAACAAAAACACCCCTCCAGTCTATCAGATTTCTCCACAATGCGTGGTCACCCACAAAGCAAAACGCCAAGAGCCCTGTGCTGCGCTCACCTGCCAAATGCACTCCCGTGACTGTGTGACCTGGTGCCAGCGTGCACGCTCATCAGCTCTGCCCACAACAGCACCTCTCTGCAGCCAGATTCCCATGCATCTCTGGTTGACTCTCATTCGTTACTCACAGAACGAATTTGTTCCTCCTTCAATCCTGCAACTGCTCTCCTAAAGCCTTCCTTCTCTACTCTAAGCAACCCATCTAGCATTTTCCCTAGACAAAAGGAGGCCATCAGGCAGGAAATTCCTTAACATTTTTTTCCCCTGACTTTGCTCATTTGCCTTACTACCCATCCTTGCCCTCTTCATTTTCATTCCAGTGGAAAATGGCTCCTTCTTCACTGATGTGAATGCCTCCATCCGGGATCTGAATCTCCCTACTTCCTATAGGACCTCAAGCCATCAACTATCCCTTCCTGCTTTCCTTCACAGGCAAACTTTTAGTGAGCTGGACTCACTGTTTGCTTTTCTGATTTCCTATTTCCTCTTTGATCTTGTCTAGTCTGTCTTCTACTCATACCACCCCACCAAAATGCACCCCACACAGGTCACTAATGATCTGTTAGGGATGGTCCTTAACCTTCATATTACTTGACGGTAATGGCAATAATAATAGAAAGAAACACTTAAACATTTGCCAGGATGGTTTTAAACACTTTATGTATGTGTACTAATTTAATCATTGCAACACCCCAAGGATAGGTACTATCACTATTTCCTTCATACAGGTGAGGAAAAATCAAGGCACAGAGAAGTTCAAGTAACCTACCCATTATTACACAATCTCTTTCAGCATTTGCAACTTTCCAGAAGAAAGTAGGGAGTCTACGTGGGTGCATGCCAAGTCGCTTCAGTTGTGTCTGACTCTCTGTGACCCTATGGACTGTAGCCCATCAGGCTCCTCTGTCCAAGGGATTCTCCAGGCAAGGATACTGGAGTGAATTGCCATGCCCTCCTCCAGAGAGTCTTCCTGACCCAGGGATTGAACCTGTGTCTCTTACACCTCCTGCATTGGCAGGCAGATTCTTTACCACTAGTACCACGTGGGAAGCCCCAGGAGGTCTACACTTTCCTCCTATCTCTCTTGATCTCTTTTGTAGTCTCCTCCTTACCCAGCTTGATTTTGACATTTCCTAGGATTTTGTGGTTTTGACCCTCATCTCCTACCACACAGTCTCCTTAAGGTCACTCCAATTTATGGCTACATGCTGATAAACTCTTATCCAGAATGCCCCAAGGGCACCTCAAACTCAACAGGTCCTAAACCAAACTCATCAGCTCTGAGCCTGTTCCTGCTCCTGTTTTCCTGGTCAATTAGAACAGTACCATCATTCATTTAAGAGATCAAGCTAGAACCTGAAAGTCATTTTTTCCTTCAGCTCCTACATGAGCTCCCCAAGTTATTTACTTACATGTATACACATACTTCACACACACTACTCACATCTCTTAAATCCATATACTTTTCTCCAACTCACCATCTGACCCTTATTTCACACTCCCATATTATCCATGCCCAGACAACAGTAGTGTATCAGTCTCTCTTTTCTCCTCCCTCCTAGAAGCCCCAGACCTTCCTCTACTTTGCCAGCACTAATCTTTGTCATCATTTCACTCTCTGCTAAAAGTCTTTCAGTGGTTCCACTCAGATTTAAGCATAGGTGAGACATCTAGTCCTAGTCCATAAAACTCTTTGCAACTTGTCCCTGCTTACATAACCAGCTTCATTTTCTCAGTACATAACTGGAGAAACACATGCCTTAAAGAGAGAAGTTAGAAAGTTGCACTTCTTCTTTCAAAGTATCCAGCAAAACCAGTTACTAGACACTAACTTGTTTTATACTCAAGGCAATTATTTCCAAAGAGTCTGCTTATTTTAGATCATAATTTCTCCTAAAATTTCTCCCTTCTTTTGGAAAGTGAGGAAGGCTAATAGTGAGAAATTATGCTGGTGAATTCACTTGATGAAAATTTACTGAACATACCTCATGGAAGACATGAAGTAGGGGAATATTAAATAGTAGCCCTCGGGTTTTGCATTTTTGTCAGGAAAAGAAAGAGGTAGACACAGTAGACGCCAACTCCACTCTGACTCTTGAATGGGGTCATCTGATTCTGAGACCTGAATCTGAACCAGCCAGTGAATCTTTTGCTACTGTGGTACTTGCTGATTTGTGCACTCTCAAATACCCCTGGTGAATGACAATGGCCTACTAAATAAGGCAGCGTGTTGTCCCAGCCAGGTGCAAATGAAAAGGAGCAGCAGGTCACCTCAGCCCAGAGCAGGGAAGGATGGATGATGCTGCATCTGTATTTACTTCTGAAGGATAGTGGGAGCGTAAATGGGAAAGATGGAACTGAGGGCCCTCCAGACAAGCAGACTGGAAAGAGCCAAGATTCAGGCAGGCCAACGGAAAGCCAACTGGGGAACTTCTAGAAAACCAATGCTCCCTCTAGAGTCCAGAGGAGACTACTGAGGTTTTCTAAGTCCAAAAGTGACTTGCAGGTGAGTCAGGGACACCCATGCAATATGCAGAGCACTACCTGCCCCGTCTAACCATTCATACGTTTTCAGATCAGGTTTGAAATGTATTTGAAGGAGCATGGTAAGTTTTTGACACCTTTTGAAGCACCAAGTAAAGACAGAGTAGCTTTCACCTTGGTATATGGGCAAAGTTGACCAGCCATGCCAACCTCACTCAGAAGAGTGTGGCCAGGAATGCCTGGGGTGGGAATGATGAGTCAAGAGGAACACAGGGCACTGGGTTTCCACATCCTTTTCAATTCTGGATACCCAGGGCTAAACATCTGAGGCTTCCTGCTTCAAAAGTTCTGAGGTGCTGTTGATAAGCTTAGGTTACCCTAGTGGGTGAAAATAATGAAGTATCAAGCATTTTTCCATCAAATGCTTTTGTGGGGGGGAGGGGGGGGCAGGTGGAGGTGCGAGGGTAAAGAAAAAGAAGAAATGCAAAGTCGTGCTTACCTTTCCTTGCCGCAGCCTCTTTCCTAAGCTTCCTCAATTTCTCCAAGGCCCGAAGAATATCCACCATTCTTTTGGTGTCTGCTTGTTTTTTCCTCACTTCAGATAAGACACCATCAGCAGCAGCTTTAAGTTCCTGCTCCTGAAGGAGAAAGAGAAGCCATGAGACCTAGTATGGAACCTAAAGAAGAACAACCTTACAACAGAGAAAAGCTGCCTGGGCTTGAGATTTCAGAGGATCAGGCGGTCCCAGGGTAAAGAAAGACTGGATCGACATCCCAGTTTCCTGGGCCGAGCACAACTTCCCTCTACACTGCTCCAGCCCAGGGATTATCTTCTCTGCAGCGTCCACGTGGGCCCTTGTCTTTGTTTCTTCCTCAGATTTTCTCAAGCATGGTTCAAGGAACATCTGCATCCAACTTACCTCGTCAAGCTGGGGCTCAGTCGTTAAAAATGCAGACTCCTAGATGCAAAGATTCAGACTAGCAGGGAGGATAAGGAATGGAGTTGGAAAGGCCCAGACTTCACAGGGTTCTCAGTGACACCTAAGCAATGTGCCCTATTGCTCTAAAGTCTCTGATAGGACAGCCATTCCAATATTTGAAAACCGGCCCTTACTCTTCTTAAATTGGTTCACATGTAGACTAAATAACCCTGGTTCCTTAAGTCACTACTCACAGGACTCCCTCTTAGTACCCTTGCTGCTGCTGCTGCTAAGTCGCTTCAGTCGTGTCCGACTCTGTGCGACCCCATAGATGGCAGCCCACCAGGCTCCCCCGTCCCTGGGATTCTCCAGGCAAGAACACTGGAGTGGGTTGCCATTTCCTTCTCCAATGCATGAAAGTGAAAAGTGAAAGTGAAGTCGCTCAGTCATGTTGGACTCTTTGCGACCCCATGGACTGCAGCCCACCAGGCTCCTCTGTCCATGGGATTTTCCAGGCAAGAGTACTGGAGTGGAGTGCCATTGCCTTCTCCTGCCTCTCCTTTAAAGCACTGATATGTTCCTGGAGGTGTGAAGACAAAGCTTGCCATCAATACACTTCACAGGGGAGGGGGATCAGACTCAGGGCTGTGGCAGATAGGAGGAGGCAGGAAATACTAGCTGGTTGTGGAGAGCAGAGGGAAAGGGGAAGTCCCTTGAGGAACTCAAAAGTAACTAGGATGCCTTACGTATAATATCTGACCAATTTCCAGTTTCACCCTTGCCGCCTACTTAAGAACTTGAGGTCAGTAGGCTTTGGAGAAACTGCCCCCTAAACCAGTTGTGTGACTGTTGGCAAGTTAATCTCTCTATGCCTCAATTACCTAATCTGCAAAATTAGGGTAATACTGCCTACCTCTCAGGGTTGTTACAAGATCTGGCATTTGCAAGCAAGGACTGTAGGCAGCGTAGTGTCTAGTATATAGTAAATGCTCAAAATTACCATTGTTGAACTTGAGAATACAGTTGAACTTGTAAACAAAGGAATCTGGGGAAATCATCACTATTGGCCCATCAGCCAATCAGGGTATATATGTTTCTGGAGAAACGGCCCAAAGTTCTTTTTATTTTGTATTCTTAAAATCACCTAGAGTAATACAAGATGCAAGGCCCAGACGCTTGTTTGTCTTGAATGTTACTAAGTGGACAGAAGGGTGGAGCAAGAAACAGATCTGTCATCCCCGTAGTAATCCTATACTTGGTATTCATGAGATTTTGCAGCGCACCTAGAGCATTTGGTATTGTGTACACTGTACACCATTAACACGCAACCAAAATGAAGATATGTGGTAGGAAAGGCAAACTATCTTTTTATTTCACGGATGAGGAAAAAGAGGCTTAAAGCTGGGAGATGACAGTGCAAAGCCTCACGCCCCTTCAGGTGTCAAACACCACTATCCCGGCCCCCGCGAGAGTCCGCTGCTCTTACCCGCTTCTTCTCCTCCACCTCCTGCACGCACTGGACCCTCCAGCGGTCAATCTCCTGCTCGCGCTCTGCTGCCCGCGCGGCCTCTGCCTCCCGCTCGGCCTCGCGTTCCCGGACCCTCTCGCGAAGCCGCAGCCGGCGGCGCCGGACCCTCTCCAGCCTGCGCCGCGCCTCGCCCACGTAGGCGGCCTGGGTCAGCAGCTCTAGTCGCTCGGCCAGTTCGGCGCGCAGCGGCTGTGCCTGCGCATGCAGCTGCGCCCAGGCCGCGCCGTCGGCCTCGGCCTCGTGCAGGGCCTGGCCCAAGTCGCGGAGCCGCCGCAACAGGCGCAGGGCCCCCCGCAACCGGGCGCGCACCTCGCCCAGGCTGGGCCCGGCTGGCGCGCGNTTTTGTTTTGTTTTGTTTTAATGTGTTTGCATCAGTTAAGTAGCTTAATACATTTTTACTGAATAACTGAGTTACAGGAAAATGTGTGCTTAGCTCACTTGATAAAATTTATCCAATAAGAGGTCAAGAGGAATAGGAAGCAACCTGGCAGTTGTCTGATTTTCTTAACTGTCCTTGGTGAAGTTACCTAATTAATTAATAACAGGACCTTGCACAGTTAAATTAGAGGTTAGAGAAACTTATTTTATTTTGAACCACATTTCTGGCTTTAGACTTAAACACTTTACAACTAGCTAACTAATGAAGCATTGCTGGAAGGTAAAGTACTGTGGCTGCCCTTGGTATTACACAGGATTTGCTGTTCTGGTCTGACTCTGATAGATTCAAATATTGTCTGGCTCTGGAAAGTCTGTGGCATTTAATCCACTGAGCATTTCCACTTGGCCTACCACGTTCACCTTAGAAACACACTTAATGAGATATAGTGGCTTAAGTAAAAAGAAAAAAAAATGATTTTTTAAGTAGTCAAAAAATTTCTAGGCTTAGTTTGGCTGGTGCTAGGCTATGTAATCTTCAGATGGTTACATAACACCTGTAAAATAGGACATGGACTTATTGTGAGAATGGAGGTCTGTTTTATCAAGAGCTAAGAGCCTTTGAAATGCACAAGAGGTATCAACTTGTACTGCATTGCTCTGCAGATGCTGTGGCCTAAGTAATTACTAATGCTAAGCAAACCAGGCCTTGTCAATAGGTGGTAACTGTGAGTTTTATGTATAATGTCTGTACTTCATCAACTTGGTCTAATGTGGTAGGTTAGCACCAGTTCCAAAGTAACCTTTTATATCTTTGTCTAGTCAACAACAACACAGTATAGGCTTTGGAATCCAATTTAGGTGTTAATGTTGGTCCTACTATGTATGGTGGTGGTGGTGGTTCAGTCTCTAAGTCCTGTCTGACTCTGTGACCTCATGAACTGCAGCCCACCAAGCTCCTCTGTCCATGGGATTTCTCAGGCAAGAACACCGCAGTGGGTTGCCATTTTCTCTTCTAGGGGATCTTCCTGGCCCAGGGATTGAACCTGCATCTCCTGAGTTGCAGGCAGTCTCCTGCAATGCAAGTGGAGTCTTTACCACTGAGCCACCAGGTAAGTGCCTCCAGGCAAATTATGTGATTCCAGGCAAATTATTTAACCTCGGGAAGCTTTAGATCCCTCCTTTGAAAAATGGTACATATTCAGATACCATATGTAAATTACTGAGTACAATATGTGTGGTCAATAAAGGTAGCTATAATAATACTATTACTGTTTAATATTTATAATGTTCTAGGTGAGCTTTCCAGGTGGCTCAGTGGTAAAGAGTCTGCCTGCCAATGCAGGAGATGTAAGAGACACAAGTTCGATCCCTGGGACAGGAAGATTTCCTGGAGGAGGAAATGGGAACCTACTCCAGTATTTTTGCCTGGGAAATCCCATGGACAGAGGAGCCTGGTGGGCTACAGTTCATAGGGTTGCAAAGAGTCAAACATGACTGAGTGACTGAGCACACACTGTGCGCAAACACACACACCCACCCCATATTCTAGGTACACTGAATGTGCTAAGAGCTAAGGAAACAGAGGATAAGATATTATCCCTGCCTCCAAGAAGCTTTCAGTCCAATGGCAGAGACAAACCATAAGGGTAAATAACAATATAGTAAGTGCTATCTCTTGGAGAAGGCAATGGCACCCCCCTCCAGTATTCTTGCCTGGAAAACCCCATGGACGGAGGAGCCTGGTAGGCTGCAGTCCATGGGGTCCCTAAGAGTCGGGCACAACTGAGCGACTTCACTTTCACTTTTCACTTTCACTTTTCACTTTCACGCATTGGAGAAGGAAATGGCAACCCACTCCAGTGTTTTTGCCCAGAGAATCCCAGGGACGGGGGAGCCTGGTGGGCTGCCCTCGATGGGGTCGCACAGAGTCGGACACAACTGAAGCGACTTAGCAGCAGCAGCAGCAGCAGCAGCAGCAGCTATCTCTAACTTAGATATACATAAAGGGCAGTAGGAATACAGATGACTGATCTTGCTTGGGTGTACAGATAAAAAGAAAAAAAAAAGTGACATTAGTGTTGGGCTAAAAAGTATGCATTTATCAGGTGAACAACTGAGGGGCAGAGTACTCCTGTCTAGGAAAGCAGGGTGATATCAGCACCGTATGCAATGGGCCAGAGAATGAGGTGGGGTTCAATTGTGGCTCATTGCACTAGCTAGTGTTAGCTTGTGTTACGGTAACTAAAGATGTAGTTGGTAAAGCAGACTGAGGCAAGATGGTGGAGAGCCTTATGAGTTTTGCTTGAGGGACTGCAGAGGCCTCACAGGTATTTAACCAAAAGATAGGCAAGATAAGATATGCAAGTTAGAAAGATCATGGTAGCAGTGGAGGCAAAGAGACCAGTTAGAAGAAGGCGAGAGAAGATGAAGTCTTGAACTATAGCACAGCAGAAATAAATGAGCAAGAGAACAAGGAGGGAAGAGTAGAGGGTAGGAGAGGGGTGTAGAAGCAAGGGAGAGACACATCATTCACATTCATTTCAGGGACTTTGATCAATAGGGACAATGTAAGAGTGCAGTGTTTCCACATTCTTCCCAACGTCCAAATATCTACATGATGTTTAAGATCTGTTAGTGAAAGAAGCTCTTCTTACCTCCCTCACTCCGCAAGTTGCTACTTCTATATCCTTAAACCTACAATATTAAATAATTTAAAAATAATAACAGCAACCATAACAGTAGCTCACATAGACTGACTATTTACTCTCTGTTAGCTCTTTCCACTCCCTGAATTTGTGTTCAAGTAACTTCAGCCCCATTGAAAAATAGCTGTACATTAAATAGGGTGGTTTGAGTTGTCAACCCATTTGAGAGCCTCATGTTTCCACATAGGCTGGCTTTATGCCTTGAAAATAGTAGGCTCTTCCAGGAATTTTGCTTTGTTGACCCAAATAAAAACCTAATCCTCTTGCAGGGCATTGATATGGAGACTAGAACATCAGAGTCTTACAGAATAGAAACATAATTCAGAATCACTATATTTTTCTAATAATAACTTTACATTTCTGTGCTAAATTGAATGTTGAACACAAAGGTATACTTCATATTTTCTTGATTTGCTTGGGTAAATCCTAGATCATCCAAAGAACTTTTCAGGGTAAGTAATGAACACTGGCATTTAGAGGTCTAACATGGCAATATAAAGGATAAATACTAGAAGCAAATTTAAATCTAGGATTTGAAGAGGCTTCCAAATAAGCAAGTTGTAGCAGTCTACTGTGCCCCCCTAAATCTGTTTTCTACTTTTGGATACATAGACGAACGATTAGAGTCTATATTTTCCAGCCTCCATTTCCGATAGGCATGACACATGATTAAGTCCTTCTCAATACGAAGGAAGCAGGATAGCTGAGTGCAAGTTCCATGTTACTTGCGTAAAACAAATTTGTTGTAAATTTTTGGCCTCTCTAAGGGCTTCCATGAGGCCATGTTAGAGACCAAACTTCAGTGACAAAGACCAGGACTGCACCCTCGGAGACAAGAGAGCAGCGAGATGGAAGGACCTTGGTCCCTAAGTGATCTCAAGGAACAAAGTTGCTTCTGCAGCCTAGATCATATTTAAACTTCTGGTTCTGAGGTCTCTGATAATGCAGCCTAGCATTTACTATAACTAATAATCAAGATTACAAAATAATCTCATGAGATCTTTGTATAATTTTCTCTATAAAGATGTTATGGTTTTTCCCCAACTTGGTAGAGATTACATTTGCTTTTATTATCAGCCTCCTTTTCCAGACTCTCCTCCTGCCTCAATTCTGTGACCTGCTCATCCCTTACACAGTAAACAACTCATCTCTTCTCATCATTTTCTGAACATAGCACACATGTTCATTCCTCTCTTCCTTTGTCTGTGTGATTTTTTTCTGTCCAGAAATCCCTTAAAAAATGAGTTCCACTCATTTTTTCAAGAACCAAATACTACTTCCTAACTCCCCTGGCAGAGTCCATCCGTCCCTCAAGCATGATCTCTAGTGTCTTATACTCGTTTTTAGGACAGCTCTCTTCACATTGTATATAAATTTGGATGAAAGTGTTAGTCACTCAGTCATGTCTGACTCTTTGCACTCCAAGGACTGTAGCTCGCCAGATTCATCTAACCATGGAATTCTCCAGGCAACAGTATTGGAGTTGGTAGCCATTCCCTTCTCTGGGGAATCTTCCAGACCCAGGGATTGAACCCGGGTCTCCCAAATTGCAGGCAGATTGTTTACTGTCTGAGCCACCAGGGAAGACCCATCAGTTTGTATATCAATTATTTATTTGTCCATTTGTCTGCTAGACTATGAGCTCCTTGGAAGTGCGATGACTTCATTCCTTCCTGGATTCCTATAAGCAAAGTGCCATAGTAGATCCTCAATGAATGTTGGGCAAATTCACATGTAAATGAATAGATGAGCAAATGGTTAGCATTCCAACCTTTCAGTCTGATAAAACACAAGGTCAGGAGTATGGCTGTTGCAAGACATGGCATTATCACTGGAGTGAAATTTTAAGTAATAAAATAGTAGGACAATGAGTTTGCTTATCACAGACCTTCCACACACATTCTCATCTTTACCCTTCCTTCTAGGTGGGTCTGCCATTGTCATTCTAACCACACAATTGAGGAAACTAAGGCTCAGGAAACTGTAGTGGTTACTCAAGGTCATTCACAGGGTGAGTGGTTGAAAACAGTTCAGTTCATTTAGCATTCCTCCCCAAAGCTCTAGCTATGATTTCTGACTTAGGAAAAAGTTCAGGCTTCAATTTTTTTTAAGTGCTACTGCTGCTAAATTACTTCAGTTGTGTCCGACTCTGTGCAACCCCACAGACGGCAGCCCACCAGGCTCCCCTGTCCCTGGGATTCTCCAGGCAAGAATACTGGAGTGGGTTGCCATTTCCTTCTCCAATGCATGAAAGTGAAAAGTGAAAGTGAAGTTGCTCAGTAGTGCCCAACTCTTAGTGACCCCATGGACTGCAGCCTACCAGGCTCCTCCATCCATGGGATTTTCCAGGCAAGAGTATTGGAGTGGGGTGCCAGGTGCTAGTGGGCTTTAATCATAATCAAAGGCAAACATGTGGATCCATTGTTAAAAAAATAGAAAAGCTTTATTGAAATATAATTGATATACAAAGAACTGCACATATCTAATGTATATAGTTTGATGAGCTTGGACATATACCAACACCCATGATCGATCGCCACAATCAAGGTAATGATATATTCAACACCTCCCAGAGTCTCCTTGTGCCCCCCCACTTTTGTTTGTGGTATGAACATTTACCTTGAGGTCTAACCTCTTAAATCTTGAAGGGCACAGTACAATATTGTTAACTATATGCACTGTATTATACAGATCTCTAGAACTTATTCATCTAGCATAGCTGAAACTTAACCCCCACTGAATAACAGCTCTTCGTTTCCCCCACCCTAGACCCATCCTTCTTATTCTCAGGTGGCTCAGTGGTACAGTCTCCCTGCCAAGGCAAGAGACACAAGTTCAATCCATGGGTTGGGAAGATCCCCTGGAGGGGGAAAATGGCAACCGACTCCAGTATTCTTGCCTCGGAAATCCTATGGACAGAGGAGCCTGGCAGGCTATGGCCCACGGGGTTGCAAAAGAGTTGGACATGACCGAGCAGTTGGGCACGCCTGCAGCTGAGCAGCATAGATACACACCGTGATAAACTGCACAAATTCCTCAGTGCTAAAGACGGTGTGGCACGACTGAGCTGCTAGACTAGCCAATACTAAAGATGGTGTGGCACGACTGAGCTGCTAGGCTAGCCAGAGAGAGGAAATCTGTGCCATAACTAAAGTGAAGGTAGCAAAGTACCCAATTCACAGAAGGAAAGGGGAAGGGGAACTCGGGAGTCTCCAGCCACCGCGCTTTACAGATGATAAAACTGAAACCAGCCCAGTGAAGTTCATGGTCTTACAGCTGGTAAAGAACTAATCCCCAGTCCAGTGCCAGTTTCATTACATCATGCAAAGGATATTTTGCAGGAATGGGAAAGGAGTGAACAACTATCTCTGATATCAAAGTTGAAAAGAGGCCTGGGAAAGTGAAGAAATACTGCTCTTGAATCTGATAGGAGAAAGAAAACAGTTAATTATCAAATCGAATGGAGGACTATAAAATCCAGGCGGGTACCTAAAAGATTTACCTAAACATGTCAGTTCAGTGATAATTTTCAGGAAAAATAAACGAGGGTGGGGTGAGAGCAGTTGTTTAGAACTGCAAATTCGTGTGAAGAGCTGTGAATAGATCTGGTTCTCAGTCTCTGCTCTTTGTGGCCTTAGACAGTTCAACCTCTCCCTCTGGCTTCCTTCTCTGAAAAATTTTTAAGTATCATCAGCCCTGCTTACATATTGAAGTTTTGTGAGGATTCAATGAAATCATGAGTGTGAAACTGTACAAAAATTTAGGTTTCTGTTCTATGAAGGCCTATACCATCAACAGTGGCTTATCATACAGCACAGAATAAAGAACATGGATATGTAGTTGGTCATATTTATCCTGACTCTATTCAGAAATGTTTTTGAGTGGGCATGTGTGTGTGTATCTCTATTTATCTCTGTCTAACTATATGTAGACACACATATAGTCATATATATATATATATATATATATATATATATAAAACAAAGTGAATGAAAGTCATTTAGTCATTCTGACTCTTTGTGACCCCATGGTCTGTAGCCCACCAGGCTCTTCTGTCCATGGAATTCTTCAGGCAAGAATACTGGAATTGGTTGTCATTTCCTTCTCCAGAGGATCTTCCCCACTCAGGAGTCGAACCCAGGTATCCTGCATTGTAGGCAGTTTCTTTCCCATCTAAGTCTCCAGGGAAGCCCATATATATATATATATATGGAGAGAGAGAGAGAGAGAGAGAGAAACTATTAACATAGAAATAAGGTAAAAGCCTTTGACTGTGTGGAGCACAATAAACTGTGGAAAATTCTGAGAGAGATGGGAATACCAGACCACTTGACCTGCCTCTTGAGAAACCTACATGCAGGTCAGGAAGCAACAGTTAGAACTGGACATGGAACAACAGACTGGTTCCAAATAGGAAAAGGAGTACGTCAAGGCTGTATACTGTCACCCTTCTTATTTAACTTATATGCAGAGTACATCATGAGAAAACTCTGGGCTGGAAGAAGCACAAGCTGGAATCAAGATTGCCAGGAGAAATATCAATAACCTCAGATATGCAGATGACATCACTCTGAGGCAGAAAGTGAAGAGAAACTAAAAAGCCTCTTGATGAAAGTGAAAGAGGAAAGTAAAAAAGTTGGCTTAAAGCTCAACATTCAGAAAACAAACATCATGGCATCTGGTCCCATCACTTCATGGGAAATAGATGGAGAAACAGTGGAAACAGTGTCAGACTTTATTTCTTTGGGCTCCAAAATCACTGCAAATGGTGACTGTAGCCATGAAATTAAAAGACACTTACTCCTTAGAAGAAAAGTTATGACCAACCTAGATAGCATATTCAAAAGCAGAGACATTACTTTGCCAACAAAGGTCCATCTAGTCAAGGCTATGGTTTTTCCTGTGGTCTTGTATGGATGTGAGAGTTGGACTGTGAAGAAAGCTGAGCACCGAAGAATTGATGCTTTTAAACTGTGGTGTTGGCGAAGACTCTTGAGAGTCCCTTGAACTGCAAGGAGATCCTACCAGTCCATTCTAAAGGAGATCAGTCCTGGGATTTCTTTGGAGGGAATGATGCTGAAGCTGAAACTCCAGTACTTTGGCCACCTCATGAGAAGAGTTGACTCATTATAAAAGACTCTGATGCTCGGAGGGATTGGGGGCAGGAGGAGAAGGGGACCACAGGGGACGAGATGGCTGGATGGCATCACCGACTCAATGTACGTGAGTTTAAGTGAACTCCAGGAGTTGGTGTGGAGAAGGAAATGGCAACCCACTCCAGTGTTCTTGCCTGGAGAATCCCAGGGACGGGGGACCCTGGTAGGCTGCCATCTATGGGGTCGCACAGAGTCGGACACGATTGACGCGACTTAGCAGCAGCAGCAGCTGGGAATTGGTGATGACAGGGAGGCCTGGCGTGCTGCAGTTCATGGGGTCACAAAGAGTCGGACACAACTGAGCGACTGAACTGAACTGAAGTGAACTGAAGGTAAAGTCAAGGCCGAAGTTAGTATCCAGGGTTGAGTTGCAATTTCGACTTTGAGTTTCCTTGTCGTCAATTTAAAAAAGAAAAGGTAAAAACGTATGAAATATGTAATATTCATATATTATAAAATGCAAATTCAAGGAAAGTTATTCAAAAGCAACACAGACATTCTGATGTCTGCAAGGTTTTAACACATAAGTTCTCACCACCAGCCGTCACCGCCACTGCCATACATGTACACAAACAAGTATTGTAAAGAAGACAAGCTTCAGTATGAGACACAGAACCATATACTCAATCCCTGGGTGAGACTCCAGCCAGCATAAGGACAGAGGGAGTGTGCTTTTTCTAAAACTCCTCAACTATAGCTTGAGTGCCCTGGGCTAGTGGAACTAGTGCTCTGGATGCTGCTAAATTAGGATGTACCTGGTCTGACATCAGTGTCTATAGGTCCAGAACATCAGCGACAAAGGAGAAAACCAATTAAGGTTGGCTCTTTTAGCCTGGGGTTTTTCTTTTCTTCTTCTTTTTTAAACTCACAGTTTGTAGGATCTTAGTACCCAGACCAGGAATCAAACCCACATCCCCTGCAGTGGACCACTAGAGAAGTCCTGACCCTAGGGTTTTTTTTATGCTCATGCTTAAGATAACATCCCATTCCCCCCATGATAGTATGGATAGGAAGGAAATAGGAACTGGATAACCCAGTTGGCATGGATACTGAGTTCAGACTCTCCGTGCATCCTCTATCCCTTCAGAGCTCTCCAGCCTCCCTTGACCTTTCTTTCTCTTTCATAAAGTGACTTAAAATGTGTACACCCATGGCAGATTCATGTTGATGTATGGCAAAACCAATACAATATTGTAAAATAAAAAACAAAGCAAAACTGGGATCAGCAAAGGGAACTCTAGCAAAGAAATGTTTAGAGTTGGGGTTGTTGTTATTGTGTTGGATACACTAGCAGTAATAAGTTGGTGACTTGCTTCAAAGTGCAGTTAATAGGCTAAGAATCAGGATTATGAGTTAACCATAAACATCACAGAAAAAAAAATGCCTGTGAGCTTCAAGGGTAGGGAGACAGGGTACAATCTGACACTGTACTGGTAGGTCTGTTAGGAAAATGGCAATCTTTTAAAAAAATTAATCGTGGTAAATACATAACAGTTACCACTTTATCCATTTTATAATGTATGGTTCAGTATGGTTCAGTAGCATTAAGTATATTCACACTGTTGTGCAACCCTTATCATTATCCATCTCTAGGATTTTTTCATCATTCCAAACTGAAACTCTGTATCCATATTCGCTTCTCCCCACAGTCCCTAACAAGCACTGTTTTACTTTCTGCCTCTATGAACTTGACTACCTCAGGAATCTTATATAGGAATAATGATTCCATTTTTGCACTTATGTGAGTGGCTTCTTTCACTTCGCATAATGTCTTCAAAATTCATACATGGTCCTGCATGTATAAGATTTTCCTTCCTATTTCAGGCTGAATAATATTCCACTATAAGTATATACCATATTTTGTTTATCTATTCATCCATCGATGGAAACTTGGATTGTTTCCACCTTTTGGTTTTTGTGAATAATGCTGCTAAAAACATGGTGTATAAATTTCTGTTTGAGCCCCTGCTTTCCATGCTTTTGGGTATATACTTAGAATTGTCGAATCATATAGTAACTCTATTTTTAATTTTTTGAGGAGGAAATGGGAATTTTAATTTGTCTTTGGGGAAAAATTGAACAAATTATTTAATGACAGTTCATTTACAGAGTCGCTTTCATGAGCATCACGAATCTTGGATTCTATTCTCACTTCTCCTATTAGCTATGTAATCTTTAAAGTCTCTTGAATTTTCAGGACCACTCTCAGTTTGCCCATTTGAAAAAGATGTTTTTTAATTAGCTGATATCTAAGGTCCTTTGAAATTCTAAAAGTCTCTAATTCTGCATATTCTCTTTGGTATATGAGTTCATCCATTCCTGTCTTCATTTATTTTGGAAATGCTTTTTGAATGTCAGAGCAGGTTTTTTGTTTTTTCTTTTTCTCTCACTCTTAAAGATAAACAGGAGTTATCCAAGGGGAATGGGAATGGGGAGAAGGAAGGCTGGGGTAATAGTTGAAAAAAGAAATAAAATAGACTGTGAACTAGTGGAAAGGCAGGTACCAAGAGAAGGCTGAAGGGATAAATATGGGTCAGAACACTCTAGGCTGAGTGACCAGCTTTTAAGATTTTGTACTTTATCCTGACATTAATGGGGAGCTATTGAAGGGCTTAAAGAAGGTAGTAACAAGATCAGTCTTTGTTTTAAAAAATCACACTAACCAACAACAACGTGTCGAAAGGACTCTAGGCATTCAAAACAAGTTGCCTATTTTTCTCTGCTTTGCTGTGTTTTTCTTTGATGGTGGGGAAATTAGTCAAGATGTCCCAGAACCTAATTTGGAACAAAAGACATTTAGATCAAACTTATTTTATCTTGGTAAACAATACTGTACTGAACTTCTTACACTGAAAAGTATTTGTCCACTGTTTCCCCTCAACCATGAAAACTACTCATCATGTAGTGTCTTCAGGTCATTAGCTTGCCAATTAATACGATAGGACTATGACATTAAAGAAATTTTTAAAGATGTTCTGATCAGGAATTATTATCCTTTTATCTACAATGTTAAAAAAATTAAATATCACCATAGTAATATCAGTCTTATATTTCATGAGAAAACTTTAGAAAACTCATATTTAATTAAGTGGAGTTTTTCCTTAATTGGTATGCAAATAGTCTACTTCTGGCTTTATATAATATTCTTTATATAAATAATGTAGTATTCTAAAATCATAAAAATACGCAGTGATGCTGTTTTCCTTTTTTTATATACCTCATTTTCTTCACTCTGAAAGTTTGTATTGTGCTGCATCAGCAGATTGTATACCTATGAAGACAACAAATGATCCCTGAAGGCCATTATTTTTAATGGGTAAAGAAAAGGAGTTCTTAGATCTTAGTCTATTTTAGATCACACAACTGCAAAACAAATTGTTTGGAAAAATACTCCGAGTTTTAATATGCAAGAATAATGCCTTGGTTTACTGCAAGTATTAAGATTCATTCAATCACTCATACCTTGTTTAGTAAAGTAATGCTGGAAAGAATGGCATTTGCCTTCAATAAATTTTTGCAGTTTGGCGTAATTTTTACTTTGTGTTAAAGAAAACCAAAATGAGAGCAAGAAGAACCAATTATAAAGAGTGCTTTAGTCTGGCGAGGATGCTTGAAATGGCCAGCTTGTAGCAAGCAGGGCCAGGCCAAGAACCGGGAAATTAAAGTTTGTATGGTACATGGTATGCTTTTGGTATATTGAAAAAAGAAGTGCTTCAAGAAAGAAGCCAAAGAATGGTAAGTGTTTCTGGTTTTAACATTATTCCTATTAATTTGCTAGCCCACCCAAGAGCTATAAAGTTAACAAGAAATCAAATATATTTTAATTTGTCACGAGATAACAGAAACAAAAATTTCCCAACTGATTTTCTGCCATAGTGCTTCTACTAACCCTATCCACTCCCTAAATTTATACTTACTGTCAAAAATTAAGAACTATCAAATAAATTCAAGCCTGGGAAACATTTACTGGATGCTGTGGTAGCCTGGCACTCCGTTATGTTCTAGGGACTCAGGACAAGTAAGTGATGATCTGGTCTTCAAAGAGGCAAGTGACTCTTGGCAAGGCTGGGTTACTTCATTTGCCAGAAGGCCAGAGCAGAATACCTTCTCCAGGTCATTCAAAACATATGACACGTGAGATTGTACCAAATAACAAGGAACATCCTACCTCACTGCTCTCCTTCCAAACCTCATCCTTATGTTAGTAGGACTAACTTATTATTTTTTTTTTTAGGACTAACTTTTGAAAGTCTCTATTTGAATATCAGATTGTAGTAAACCCTACATTCTTATGTAGAAGCATAGCATTTGAGTAAGTCCTGAAAACATGATATGCATGACACTTGCTTCAAAGTATATTAAAAACATAACAATTCGTGTTCAGTTTAGTTTCTCAAAGCCAAAATTTGAGAATACAGTGGAGTTTTATATTACAGATAGTTGAAAGACTCATTGCAAGGTCAATATTGGTACTTGTTAAAATACTATTTGAATTTGGGGGGAGGGTGTAGTGTGACCAGGAAAAGTTTTTCTCAGTGGATAACAGTGACACAAACGCCTGTTTATTCCCCAGCTAAGTGTTAATTGGAAAGGCTTATAAAAACTCATCCTCCTTGTTTCTCTTTTGTAAATTTGAATAATGACTCAAATACATAATTTTACAAGTGTCTGTATTGCTGTGATATTGTTACTTGATCATTTCAGTTGTCTCAATTTGCTCATGTCCTTTGCTTTAATTTTTCTAAAAAAAAGTATATAACATTACTTACTATGTGTCTTAATGAATATGCTAGGTGCAATAGTAATAGACTTCCAACTGTAGATAAAATGGTTAGAATTAAATTTGACATCAAAAACAAAAACAGACAACTAAAAAAAACTTTATGTTCTCACAGTTCATGATATGAAAGTTTAACATAACAATCTAAATTGAAAGTTTAAAAGCACTTCACTGATAGAGCAACCCCACAGTCCCATTATGAGAAAATCTGAAGTTTTTCACTATCAGAAATAGTTACTTTGAAAATAAAAACATGATCAATTAAGAAAACACCATAATTAACGCAAATAGTGTTCAGATATTTGTTATTTTCATCAAAGGAGATGCCTGTTGACTTTAATTCTAAAACAGCAACACATTAAGAATTTTACTAATTTTTCCTACAACATATAAAAGAGCTTGATTTGTGATTTTTCCCCTTAAAAAAAAAAAACACCAACTTTGATACCACAAAAGTTTTAAAAAGCTAACTTTCCTGCCTGAATAGGGTCTCTGTAAATGGCGAATCAAGGTTGTACAGAAGAGTATTAATCACAAAAAGTATTAATTAAGATCAACTTTAGGGATGCATTTCCCAAGTTTACAGCCCTGCCTAATGGCTAACAAAGACTTCTTTATTTGTTAGTTTTCATACATCCATGTCCATGTGTGAACCAATACATTTTGGTCTATCACTTTTATGGTTACAAATCAGACTCATGCCCAACTCAGAGGCCCTGCAAATCCGGGTCTTTAAGAAAAAAGGACAGTGGAGGTGTTGCTGTCTGAGAGAGTGTGGGCTTCCTCTGGGTTGCTAGGCCGCCTTTCTGTAGACCTAGATGTATAACCTACTTTCATTTGTCTCTAACGACTGAATTAAAACACTCATTTATCTCCAAGTCATTATAACGTAGAAACTGCGCACTGTCTACACATCATGGGCTGTGAAACAGCAGCCGGAACACATGACAGACTCAGTATGTTTGAAATGTTGGAGCAAATGGGGTGGTTGGTTTTGAATTCATTTGCACTCATTTTTACTACTTGAGACACGCTCATTAAAAAGCTGTATTTCAACTATGTTATATGCTCCCATTTAACTGAGCTGGATTTTCTCAGCACTGCTGCCTCTGACTTTTTAATTTGCTTTAAACAGGAGTATTCTTCCAAGTCGTGGACAATTCAGGCAGACTTTATCAGGTAAAGCCAAATCTTCTGCTTTGCCTCTGCCTTCCACCCTGCTCCCGGGACCTACAAGTTGGGATTGCAGCTAAAGATGGGAACTGCAGATCCCAAACCGGAGGGCTGAATCACGCTCACTTTCTTCAGGGCAGCTGCTCACAGGCATTCTGCTCCGCACTTAAACCCTTTAAAGCTACAAACAAACTTTGGGAAAGTTACATCACCGTAAACAAAAGCACAGTTGCTTAAGTTATTATTATGCAACATTGTGTCATTACACATCGACACCGCAATTATTTTCCCAATTTGGCAAATACGACCTGCTTTGCTGTTTCGGGGAGAAGTAAAAATCCGGGATAAATAGGTCCATGCCACCTTCAGGAAGGGAAAAGGTTTCCCACCCTCTGGAGAGATCCTCAGGTTTTATCCTGCAAACAAAGTGGGACGCCAAACCGTCTCTCAAGTCTTTTGAACCCCACATTTTAAATGTAAATAATTGGTCTGGGGTGATCCATATGCTCGGAAGAGCAATACAATCACGAGCACGTGAAATTCTGGATGTGCTTTTCAAAAACTCGCAGGCATCAATACACATCTGGTAACTAGTTTATTAATTAGCCTTCCCACCCGCCTTCCCCCTCCGCAAAAGTCTGAGTAACCACTGGGCAGTGTCTGCAGCCCAGGTGAGCGCTACAGATCCGGTCGGAGATTGCCCCCACCCCCACCCTGCCGCTGTGCAACCATTGCAAGGCTGGGTGTCTAGGCAGAAGACAAATCAAACATGTTCCGGACACGTTTTATTAAAAACTTGAAACCAGATAAAAAGGATCAGTTTGTCAAAAGAAAAAACAAGGTAACTACTTGTCGTGAGAAAAGAGTGAGAGTGAGGACAAATGACCCACGCAAGTGCATATGACCATTTTTCTCCCTAGGCTGTCTCAGAGCAGAGGATGAGGGCGAGGGAGGGAGGGATGGAAGGAAGAGAGGATTTCGAGCATCATCTCCCAGTCTGCAAAGGTCTGGCCTCCCCTGTGCTCAAGAAGCGGTGGTAGCCATTTTCATTTTTTACCCCCTAAACGTAAAAGGAAAATAAAACAGAAAAGGTATATCTCCTTTCCGGCACTAACGGCTCTGCTCGTATTTCTAAAGGAATTTTTTTTTAAAAATGGATTTTAACAATCTCAGGTACAAAACCTAATCCGCATGCATCCAGTGAGGCTTCAACTCGATTCGATTTGGCGACCCGTACTGAAGGAGACGTGATCTCGAAAAATCAATCCGTGCTCGCGCCCCCAAGCCGCCGCGGCCGCCGCG